>CM072518.1:64042711-64182711 GCA_036898135.1 Oncomelania hupensis
GGAGTGCTCTTTTATTCTTTAAAATCTACTGTCAGCATTACAAAAAATAAAAATAAAGAAAAATAAAGAGTGCAGGTAAAGGGTAACATGCTATGAGCATACAATAAAGTGAATGAGAAACGAAAAGCGATACACACAAAAAAGGATTCACGTCAAGAAGATGAATATATGTTAAAATGTGTTAACAAATATTGTCATAATAATAATAATAATAATAATAATAATAATAATAATAATAATAATAATAATAATAATAATAATATTATTATTATTATTATTATTATTATTATTATTATTATTATTAACAGTAGTAGTAGTAGTAGTAGTAGTAGTAGTAGTAGTAGTAGTAGTAGTAGTAGTAGTAGTAGCAGCAGCAGCAGCAGCAACAGCAGTAGTAGTAGTACTATTAGTATTAACTAGCATTATGAATATGTATGCTCCTAATTTAGACTTAGCTCTTGGCGCTTACATGAATACAGAACAACTTTATTAAACAAAGCGAGGAAAAGTCATGAACTATTAACAGTAAACTTTTTTTTTAAACACTAATGATTCACACACACACACATACACACTCCCTCTCTCTCTATGTGTCTCTGTCTGTCTGTCTCTCACTAATGCACTCCCATTAGCGAATGCTTTAATAATTCAGCTTTATTAAAAGTATCCAGCAAATTCGGATCAACAAGCAAACAGTTACAAAGTTTATGTATATATGTGTAAAAAATAACAAAATAATTATATAGGTGTATAAAATAACAAAATAATTATCTTCTGACTTTGACTTAAGTCATACTCACACATATTGTTTGTGTCAAGAAACAGAAAATCTTAATATTAAATGCTTAAGAACTTGTACAACGCGAAAGTCAATACTAACAAATCTGTGTTTATCATAATTATTTTGATTTCAATGCATTGTAATCACCAGCACTAGTCCTGTCATAGAAGAAATGTTGCAATGGCTACAACAAGGCAACTAATAAAACACATGTCTTTTTTTTTTAGATTTAGGATAAAAGTATCAAGACTTCCCCATTAGATTGCAACCACCATCCCCCATCCCCCTCCCACCAAAAAAAATAAAAGGAGAAGAAAAGCTATACTTGCATGTTAAACTTTTCGTATCAAGAAGGAGAAAACACACAGTGAACGTTGCTACATCCATGCTCGACAGCTGCTAAAGACTAAACCGAGTTGGACGAAAGAATGCAGGTAAAGAATATATATTATTCCGCCTACGCAGCGCACCATTATCAAATCACACAAGCACAGCTAAAGCTTGACCCATGTTTCCTGTTCATTTGCCTTATCCCCTCCACCCCCTTTCCTAACCGCCACACCACCCCACCCCAAAATTACTAGACTACAATAACGCAAACGTTGTTCCAGGTCTCCGAGAAAATGATAATGGTAACTGATAGCTGGGATGGGAAAAGGTGTAATGGGTGAAGTTTAGGTTTAAGGAGGGGCTAATTAGCAGGATACGACGAAGACGACAACGACGACTCCCCATACTACAGAGTAGAGTCAACCTGGTTCTCTGCCAAGCTTCCCACAGAATTATCTAAACGCTGTAGAAGTGGTCAGCTCATCCTATCTCTAGGAGTGAACCTGGTCACATCACCCACAGACGCTCCATTTTATTGAAAGAGCCAATGTGTCAAGGATGTGTATCCTATTTTTTGTGATCATGAGTTTTAGTTTGGGAAATTGAATCTGCGGTCACGTCAAAAAAGATTATATAATGGGTAATCGATACTTAAGCCGACCGTTAAGCTTTGACCTCGTCCTTGTGTAAAACACACAACTGGACATACTAAGCACACTTTCGCCTCACAGAGGTGATATATTTATATTATATTATTATATATTTTGTAATCTTGGGGTGTCGGATAGCGCAGTGGTTGGAGCACTCGCTACTGTGTCGCAAGCTAAGCACCGTCCAGTGCGGTTAGCACTTGGATGGGTGACCGCAAAACGTGAAGCGACAAATAACAACGCCCCCAGTTGACTCAACTGTGTACCTACTCTCTTAAGGGTGGGGAAAGTAAAGCAGCGAGGGAGAGAGATGGGCATCACCCTCATTACGCTGGCCCAAGATAAGTGTGATCTCCAACATCACGCTCCCCTACGGCCACAAGGCTATATGGGACTACCTTTACCCTTTTTTTTAAACCTAATTAGAAACACGCAGCAATATATATAGATAGATTTATAGATTTATAGATAGATAGATAGATAGATAGATAGATAGATAGATAGATAGATAGATAGATAGATAGATAGATAGATAGATAGATAGATAGATAGATAGATAGATAGATAGATTAAAATATATTTATTTATTTATTGTTGCGTGTTTCTAATTACACGATACAGGATGATTTATTGTTCTCATATACAGGAGGAAATGTAACATTTTACAAAATTAAGGTATTCATGAAAAACATGTTTCGGGTTATTCAATAATTGTACACTGAAATACACAGTCCGTTTAAAACTTACGTAATCATACATTTGGCCGGCATGCCTACATGCATCCCAATAAATGCCGCACATGACCCTTATGCTTTAAACTGATAATTTATTACGGTGCGAAATCCAAAGAAACTCAAAAGCTAACACTTCCTCATCTGCTTGCATTCATAAATAATTTTTTAAAAGCTTGATCTTATTTTAAAATTCAAATAACAATCAGACACATGCGTTCTCTGTCTGTCTGTCTGTCCGTCTGTCTGTCTCTGTTACACTCGTTGCTGGTTTTTATCAGTAGTTGATTCAGCCCCAAATGCTTGAATCCTGATAAGTGTAACTCGGATTCGTTCATCCAAGCAACCTGTTCACTCAGGAACAAGGCCTGAGTCGTCGTATAAAGTTTTCCAACTTTATTCAGCGTACATCAACAACTGCATACAATCGCTTTTTCCACTTTCTCCTCTATTTTCTCTACACAGTGCATCAATTATATAGTTTTTCTCTATACTCGAGATAACGTTAGAACGTTCCAGCGTGACGCATTACAACCAATCAAAATAAACTTCGTCATCACTGTCTTACGTCATACAACTTTCTTCATCATAGAAGGACCTCTCAGCTTCTATTGGATCTATCTAGATGCTTCGATCGATGGTAAACAAGCAACCCTAGAAGATTCTCCAATAATATCGACCAACCAAAATTATAACAAGCTTCTTCTAACAACAACGCAAAATCAAATCAAAGATAAATACACTCTGTTATTGAATGCTTTGCAAAATAAAACGACCTGATCTATCGCGGAATAAGGAAGTGGGGCGGGTTAGGAAGAAGGAAGTGTGATGGTGTCGTATGGCGGTATGAGGAGGGGGACATGAAGTTTAGTAATAGTTATTGTGAGTGAAGGAGGGTTTGTCACAGTGACCCAATAATGGTTGGTTCCTATAATTTGGGTTTATTTTCACAGTTTTAGCAGGTGGCCGTGGTGTTGGACGGTGCCCAAAAAAAAATTGATGGCATGTGGTGGTCATGAAGATGCTGAAGATGCTCATGATGATTCTGATGATGACAACGACGATGATGACGACGAAGATAATGAGGCTGATGATGATGACGGTCATAAAGCAATGCTAATGAGTATGGTCACAATAACGACAACGTCGTTGACAATAATTAAGAAATGATGTCAAAGACAATAATGAGGAAGTAGACGACCGAAACGATGATAAGGAAGAGGAGGATGAGAAGGAACGTGAGGAAGAGAAGGAGGAGGAGGAGAAGTGCGTGTGTACGCGAGTGCCTGCGCTATAACAGGAGAGAACACTGTATCGGTGGCCGCCTGACTGCGAGTCACCTGTTAGAGATTGAGTGCGACCCATGACATTCCACGCTAGAACCGAAGCCAGGTGTCTGAGAGTGCTCCCCACTCTATTCCATCCAGAACACAATGAAGCGATGTGCAGAACAAAATGTATATATAAACAGAGCACTGCTAAACACCAGGATGTTCAAGATTACTTTTTGTCCCAACCTTCTACAAACATATTACTGAGTCTATTGCGATGCTTCATCCCAGAGCTGCTGTCCCAGTGTAAACTATATATGTATATAGAGAGAGATAGAGAGATAGAGAGATAGATAGATAGATAGGTAGATAGGTAGGTAGGTAGGTAGATAGATAGATAGATAGATAGATAGATAGATAGATAGATAGATAGATAGATAGATAGATAGATAGATAGATAGATAGATAGATAGATAGATAGATAGATAGATAGATAGATAGATAGATAGATAGATAGATAGATAGATAGATAGATAGATAGATAGATAGATAGATAGATAGATAGATAGATAGATAGAAATACACATGTGTATACACACACAGACCAAGCAGACAAGTTCACAGGTCCTGGTGCCTGGTCCCAAGAATCGACAAACATAAATCAGCTGTACTGCTTCCGCAGGGCAATTCCGAGTGCAGCGTGTGGAAACGTTTGACACAGACGAGGCTCTCTATAATAATGGAAGCCAATCCTGCGTCACATGACCTAACAAAAAAACTCATTTTAAAACATTACTCCAGTCCCTCGTTCACTCTTGCTGTAACAAAACGAATAGCATAATTAGGCAACATAATCTACGACGGCACAAATAGCCCAGATGTGCAAAATAAAATGTAAACACACACATTGCAAAATTTTTCGAAAATTGACTGGACTTTCTCCGTCCCGGATAGAGCACTCCCTTGTACTTAAAACACTCTCGTGCACTACAACTGCACTCCCATGCACTAAAAGAGCACTCCTGCGTACTTAGAAAAAAGTGGGTGGCTGGAAAAAACTGGGTGGCTAATACACTCACCCATTTCCTGCATTAAAAGCAAGGTTAGTCACCCATTTCAAGGCTTATGTCTACGTACGCACACACATACACACACGCACACCCAAACATTATGTTATGTCTTGAGGGCGGGAGGAGGAAAGGGTGAAGAGGAGGGAGAAGAGGAGGGTATGTAGAGTAAGAAAATGAACAGTTAGACCTTAACTACATCACATTTTTGGAAGAGTAACAATATTAACATAGCAAAGCCCCAAGTTTCCACTTCAGAAATGTAATTAGTTGTAACAAACAAACAAATGCTAAAGGAAATGGAACGACTCGCTTCCTCGTTCAAACCGGCAGTGTCATTTACGAGGGCTGCTGCCATTCATCATTAATTAGACAACGCTGAGCTAGCTGAGTCACAGAAGAGCCCCAAAAACAAAAGTCGTTCTGACCTACAGCTCTTGCAGCTCCACCCAAATCCACCTGTGTCGCTCACTCCCTTACTCTAATCCTTTCCATTCTCTGTCCAGGGAATGCATTTCCACACAGTCTTCTCTGTTCCATCTCGGCAATCTTAAAAATAAGGGAGGTGCACGTTTTTAAAATTATTGTTTAGTTATTTTCCTTGAATCTATAGGAAAAGGTGTATGTCTAAACTCCAGATTCTCTTTAGTTTTCATCGAAGCTAACATTACTATTTAATTTTTTTTAAACAACTTTACAGTTCCGACTTAATGGGGTGTGGATCTTATTTGGTTTTGGATTACCCATGAGGGCCAAATTGGGCTTGGCTTGTAAGCGAAAGCGCGGCTGCTGCAGGTAAGCGCCATCTAAGGTCATAAAGAGAATAGCAATTAGTGTGAGACTGACTGTCACTATTAATGCTAAACCCAGTGTTCGTTTTTGCGAATACCGTAATGATGCATACAAACTGAGAAAGGTGCATAAATATCAAACCAGTGCGCCCATTGCACAGCGTGTCCAATTTCTGTCATTCTCTGTTGTCTCCTCTGCCAGGCCTTATAAATAGCCGCTAACAAGCAAGCATCCATGCATAATACATCATTTTACCTAGATCTATTTCTAATATACATGTAGATGCACTTTTTATATATCGCTATAAAGTTTCATTTTTAAATTCATTACTTTACAAAAGATAATCAGACAAAAATAAAATCAATCAATCTATCTATCTATCTATCTATCTATCTATCTATCTATCTATCTATCTATCTATCTATCTATCTATCTATCTATCTATCTATCTATCTATCTATCTATCTATCTATCTATCTATCTATCTATCTATCTATCTATCTATCTATCTATCTATCTATCTATCTATCTATCTATCTATCTATCTATCTATCTAAGAAACAATCCATATATATAATTATCTATATCTATCTACCTATCTAAGAAACAATAATATCTATATCTATTTCTATCTATCTATCTATCTATCTATCTATCTATCTATCTATCTATCTATCTATCTATCTATCTATCTATCTATCTATCTACCTATCTACCTACCTACCTACCTACCTACCTACCTACCTACCTACCTATCTATCTATCTATCTATCTATCTATCTATCTATCTATCTATCTATCTATCTATCTATCTATCTATCTATCTATCTATCTATCTATCTATCTATCTACTGTTTCTTCTATTCCCCAAATGGCCCATTGCTTTGGTTTTCCATGGAAGGGTTCGGCTGGCCCATAATTATAGACTTCCTATCCAAAGACCGACAAAGGCCACAAGCTTTATTTCAGCGGTAGAGTTGACAGGCACGAACACGGAGTTGGATTCTTGTTCCACAAGAACATTCTAGCCACTGTCATGGGTTGCCGCCCAGTCTCCAGTAGACTCATTACCATCCGTCTGAGAGCAGCCCCTTTCAACATCACCATCATCCAGGCCTATGCCCCAACATCAGACTATGACGACAGCGAAGTCGAGGATTTCTATGAAAATCTACAGGCTGTCCTTGACCAAGTGCGGGTGGGCGTCTCGGGCGGCTTGAGTTAGATCCTGTATCGGCCAGCGCCTTGAGCAGCTCTTGAGCTGGAAAAGCGCTATATAAGAACGATTAAATAAATAACTAAATAAACAACGAGACAAATGACAGGGGTCTGAGACTGATGGAGTTTGCCATATACAACAATCTGATACTGGCAAACATGCTTGGTCTCCACAAAAAACCCAGACCATGGTCATGGCACAGTCCCGACTACATTGTGGTCAAGAAACGCTTCAGATCAAGCATCAACATTGGCAGGACACGCACTTTTCCAGGAGCAGACATCGGAAGTGACAACGATCTCGTGTTGATGTCTTTCCGGCTTCACTTGAAGTGAGTAAACACAGCAAAGTGAATAGACTGAAATTCGACCTGGACAAACTGCAAGACCCGGAGGTGGCAGAAATATTTCAGGCCACAATTGGAGGAAAATTTGCACCACTGCTCATTTTGGGAGCTGGTGAAGTAGATGTCAACACCATGACCACCACCTTCAACTTAGCTGTGACAGATGCCGCCACGGAGATCCTTGGAAAGCACCGGCCAAAGAGGAAGCTGTGGATCACACCTGAACTTTTGGACCTGTGTGATAAACGAAAAGAAAAAGAGCACCTCACAGGAAGCTGATGCCTACCGAAAAATCAACAATGACATCCGAAAAGGCATGAGCACAGCAAAGGAGAACTGGATATAAGAGCAATGCCAGGAAATAGAGAACAATCTGAACAAGAACAACAGCAAGAAGGCCTATCAGATTGTGAAGCGGCTGACAAGTGTACAAGGATTCAAGGCAGGGCGAAGTACCACTGAACAGATTTACAACCTCAGAATAATCTGCGAGAAATACCTAAAGCACCAACAACATCTATATCATGTGTTCGTAAACTTCAAAAAAGCCTTTGACCGAGTGTGGCATGCAGCTCTGGGGGCAACCATAAGAGTGTACAACATCAGCTTTAAAATTATTGAAGTCATCAAAAGCCTGTATGACAAAGCTACCAGTGCAGTCCTCCACAACAGCGCCATCGCATACTGGTTTAGAACAACAATCTGATGCCTACTCTTTCCAACACTCTTCAACATCTTCCTAGAGCGCATCATGTCAGATGCCCTTGCAGATCACGAAGGCACTGTCAGCATAAGGTGAAGAGCAATCTCCAACCTTCGTTTTGCGGATGACATTGATGGATTGGCTGGAGAGGAACAAGAACTTGAACAGCTGGTACAGAGGCTTGACACCACCTTTAGAGCCTGTGGAATGGAAATAGGTGCAGAGAAGACCAAAATGATGACCAACAACAGCAATGGCATCAACACGGACATCAAAGTCCAAGGTCAATCCCTTAACACAGTGCATAGCTTCAAATATTTAGGAGCCATTGTATCAGACAGGAAGTCCTCTCCAGGATCGCACAAACAACTGCTGCCCTGGCGAGGTTGGAGCCAATTTGGAAAGGCAGGACCATCAGTCTACATTCCAAGATAAAACTGCTGCGCTCCATTGTCATCTCCATCTTCCTATGCTCTTGCGAAACATGGACCCTCACAGCAGATCTACAACGAAGAATACAAAGCATGGAGATGAGGTGCTACAGAAGACTTCTGGGCATTTCCTATACCCAGCACATCACCAACGACGAAGTCCGACAGACCATCACACAAGCCATTGGACAACACAATGACCTGCTCACAGTGGTGAAAAAATGGAAACTCCGATGGTATGGCCACGTCACCCGATCATCAGGTCTTGCAAAGACCATCCTGCAAGGCACAGTGCAAGGAGGTATAAGAAGAGGGAGACCGAAAAAGAGGTGGGAGGACAACATTCGAGAATGGACTGGTTTGACACTGAGCGAAACAATTAGGGTTGCTGAGGACAGGGAAAGATGGAGTACGCTGGTTAAACGATCATCTGTGGTGCCCCTACGACCTTCGAATTACGGGATAGGATATAATAGGATATCCAAGAATGAACACTTTAAGCTATTATAATACTAGGTGGTATAGTATGTGCTCGTCAAATTTGGTGACGATTAGAGCCAAACCTTTGGGTTTCTATTGACACACACATACTCACACGCACACACATACACGCACGGACACACGTTTTCGATTTTAAAAATAATTTAGACGAGTCCTCCTGTAAAACGCCTCTGTAGACGCGTTCTAGACAACATTTCCAGAAAACGAATGGTAGGCTAAACGCGAGTGGCCAAAATGTGTGCCACCAAAACCTCAATCTTTTACAAGTCCAAAAAGGGATAGTTGAACTCGTGTCTTGGCAGATCTCACCCAAACTATTTTTCATGTACTTATCGCGTGACGCAACAGGGTGTTGTCTTACACAAATACCGGATGTGGGGAGGAACAATCACACGATGCCACAGGCCTATATGCTCTCTTGTGTTTAAGTCTGAGACCCACTGAGGTCGGCCCGTGCAACCTCCGCCGCGCGATGTAAATATCAACATGGAGAGGTACGGTGTTGAGGTAGATAGGAGTGGAGGAACAGTTCAGAAGAAAATCATACAAATCAAACGAGCGTCCTCCAGTGACAAAACTGTCTATATAAACCACTTTGATGCACACCCAAAAACAACAGAGGAGGGGAAAAAAAACGTCTTTACACTAAAATGGCGATGAAAACAACGCCAATGGCGAAGGAGGAGGAGGAGGAGGAGGAGGAGGAGAAGAAGAAGAAGAAGAAGAAGAAGAAGAAGAAGAAGAAGAAGAAGAAGAAGAAGAAGAAGAAGAAGAAGAAGAAGAAGAAGAAGATCATGATCATGATGATCGTGATGATCATGATCATCATCATGATCATCATCATGATCATCATCATGATTATCATCATGATATTGATTTTGATGATGGCGACGACGCTGACTGTTGTTATTGTTGTTCTGTTTAGGTTTTGGCTATCATCATAACAAATTTATCAGACATTATTAATTATTGTATTCATTTATTTTCTCTCCCGACCCCAACCCTCTCCCATTCCATCGCCCACTTTATCAACCACCCACATCTGCATTAACAGACCATTGCTGCATGCTACGTCTGAACACACTCAAGCGCACAGAGACAAGACCGCTAGCAGGATCTTCTGCCCATAACATCATTGATAAGGACTTCAAAAACAGCCCTCGGTCTTAGCGCTCCTTTATCGCTATCAGCGGACCGAGGTTTCCTGCGGAACTTATTCAGATGCGGAATAATAGTTCGTAAAGGGCTTCAAAGTAACAACGCCAGATACAACGGCCTGCCCTATCTGAAGAAGAGCATCTGCGCCCATCCTCTTTTACCTGACGTACATGACTGCAATATAAGAACTACAACCTATGAATTCAAGGCCGGTAAACGCGTATAAAATTTATTTTCATGACTGCATCAAGCATACTGAAATCAACTTTTGACACTTTTAAAAATGTTTATTGTGGGGCTATGTGCGTGCATGAAAATACATTTGAATGGCTTGTCATCTTGTTCTTTTCTCTTTTTATATTTTAAGCTATTGTCGGAACCTCTGGACTTTGATTTACATGGAGGCACGGTGGAAGCACGGTGGTCTAATGGTAGTGCTTCGGCTTGCGGATCTGAAGGTCCCGGGTTCGAGCCCTGGTCGGGCCATTGTGTTGTGTCCCTGGGAAAGACACTTTACTCCCGTTTCCTACTCCTTCGAATGAGAGTATAAACCGCGGTCTAGTCTGTGTGTCGCATACATTCCATCATAACGGACTTTAAAGACGCTCATGTCCTAGACGGGTGAGTGCCGGTAACAAAAACACACCCAGCATGCACTTGGTCCTTCTCCCACATCCCTGGCTGGCCAGGATTGTGCTCAGTTGTCCGGGCGTCAGACCATGCGCCCAAAGGCTGCGGGTGGGCATCTCGGGCGGTTTGAGTTAGATCCTGTATCGGCCAGCGCTTAGAGCATGAGTTGGTAAAGCGCTATATAAATAAAGTGATTAAAATTAAATTAAAAGTGCAGTAAATGTACTATTACTGTCTACTTCTGCTGCTATAATAACAACAACAAAAACAACTACAACTACAACTACTACTACTACTACTACTACTACTACTACTACTACTACTACTACTACTACTACTACTGCTTCTACTACATTAGTAGTAAAAAGTATGATCTTTCCCTAGACTAGATAATTAGAAAAGCACCAACATTATACATCGAGTATGCATCTCCGCAAAATGTGTTGTGGTTCTGCAGGATAGCATCTCAATTGCTAAACGCCAGCCAGGCCAACGCACTACATCAAAGAGTTAATCAGATGCGTTGCGTGTTCCACAAACCCCCGCACACACAACATCTGTACATAATTACAACAGCGCAGATAAGATTACCCAAGATGCAGTTTGGCATACAACGCGTCGTCATTGCTTAATAACCACCGGAGATGTAGCTGATAGCGGTGATATTACTGGGAGTGACGTCAACACGAGAGGAGTGACGTCACTGCTGGTAGCTATTATACCCTCTTGACATTCTCAACAGTAGCTTTTCTCCCCCCTCGATCTGTGCACGTGCTGTACAAAAGAGCTGCCAGACGTGTACGTTCAAATGAAAACGTGACATCAGGTGCAAATGCCTGCGGTTCGTCACCTTGAGTATTTTTAAACTGAAGTCTCGGCTCACTACAATGACAAAGCATGAAATGCTAAATACATTTCATTTCCAGTTACAAAGATATAAAACATTAATGTTTTATTGACAAGAGAACAAAGGAAAAATAAAGGAACTAAGTATTGCGCATCACAGTATACCCTCAAATCAGAGCAGAACTGTAAGAGGTCTCTTAACTCAATCGATCATTTACTTCAATGGTCACCTCTACACTAGCGATCACCCAACTATCAATCCTTACAAACTTTTGCTTCTGACGTGTCTGCGGTCATTCATGCGCGCACCTGATGGTTGCTTCGTGAAGCCATGGTCACACAGCACTCCACGTCTTAATCACGTACAAAAAGTTCGGAAAATCCGGTGGACGTGGTCGTGCGTGGTAATTTTCGGTCAATTTTGGTTTGGCCGTGCTTTGGACGGCTGAATCACGGCCAAAGCGCGTCCAAAATATGTTACCAGTGGAGTGGACGTTGTTGTTCGCGTTGATGTCGAGGTTAAGACGAGCTACGGTCGAGGTATAGACGTGGCAGGACGCGGGGAGAAATCTGAACGGCATCGGACGCGGCAAAAAGTTTTGAACTGCTCAAAATTTTAGCCCGCGCACAACCACGGGTATCGCACGCGGTAAAGACGTGCAACACACGTGAAACACGCGTGGTAATCCGTGTTACGGCAGTGATTAAAACTTGGGGAGACGCGGTAAGACGCGAAAGTTTAGCGTTCAGTCACGGCCAGAGCACGGACATTGGACGCATGTACCGCGTTGGAATCACGGGAAATAGCGTGTGTTTAGCGGCTTATCACTGACAAATGGATTTTTCCACGTACATAGCACTACCTAACGACGTCTCGAACACGTTCGAAAGACGTCCTGATCACTGCCTAATCACTTCTGTATCACTTCTGATTTTCTTAGACCTCGGCACGTGCAGTGTCGCCTTTTTCCCTCTCGTGAACATGTGCAAATTTATTTTTAGGCTTACACGTGGCTGGACGTGGTTGCAGTGCTTCAGCAGTGGAACAGCCGCCGACGGCCATACCCCGTCCAAAGCACGGCCAAACCAAAATTGACCGAAAATTACCACGTACGACCACGTCCACCAGATTTCCCGAACTTTTTGTACGTGATTAAGACGTGGAGTGCTGTGTGACCGAGGCAAGATCTTTGCCGCGTCCGATGCCGTTCAGATTTCTCCCCGCGTCCTGCCACGTCTATACCTCGACCGTAGCTCGTCTTAACCTCGAAATCAACGCGAACAACAACGTCCACTCCACGGGTAACAAATTTTGGACGCGCTTTGGCCGTGATTCAGCCGTAAATGGCTGTGTGACCATGGCTTGAGGATGAAGCCGAGTCACAACGCTACCAACAAAATGAACGCTTTTGAAAATAAATTTGCTCGGCAATGCGAGTGAATGTCTGAAAATGCATTTGATTGGCTAGCCATCTTGGTTTACTAGACTTAAACACCCTGGTATCTTCGGTCTGCAGTCGGTACCTTCACCATCGCTCCTCTGTGACTGAGGGAATTGCCAAATGCCACGTTTTTCTCTTGATTCATCTCTACATAATCAAGGCACAATCTCGGGACCATCGCCATTTCATAGCGGAAACCTCAGCACTAAGCATGTTTGGAATGAAGAATGCACGATAAATGCAGCAGTTCTTCGTTTCAAATAAATACGTTCTATTTACAGACGCACCAATAAATCAGTACCAAATTTAACGCGGTGAATCAAGGGACACAAGGGCGGCCGGAGACGAGACTCGTAGGCTCTTGCGCCAAAAACATCTATATACATAGAGATAAGATAAGATAAGATAAGATAAGATAAGATAAGATAAGATAAGATAAGATAAGATAAGATAAGATAAGATAAGATAAGATAAGATAAGAATTTTATTTAACAAGGGTAAAAGAAATTAAGCACTGGGTGTGCTTTTTTACATCCTGCCCTTGGGAGTTGTAATAACAATTAGGGGGGAGAGAGAGAGAGAGAGAGAGAGAGAGAGAGAGAGAGAGAGAGAGAGAGAGAGAGAGAGAGAGAGAGAGAGAGAAGAAGAAGAAGAAGAAGAAGAAGAAGAAGAAGAAGAAGAAGAAGAAGAAGAAGAAGAAGATTCACGAGCACAAGCGAGTGCAACGTGCAGAAAGGAATGAGTGGATTCTCAAATTAATTCTATAATTAAAATAACTTTCTTAAACGGTCTATAAACTTCAGTGAAGTGTGGTCCCATTGATGCCGAGCCCTTTAATAAATGTGCAGAGCATCTTTTATAAATCACTCAAGGTTCCCTTTTTTTTAGGGGCAATAGATACTGTCGACTCCATACACCATCCAAGCTGCAAAACGTCTGTGACTGGAGTGCATGGAATTGATAAGAGGCATTCCTCAGAGAAGCAAAGCCACAACGAGTCGCAGACATAGGCAGTGGTTGTTGTCTGGCGCTCAGCGTCAAATGAGGCTAATATACAGTGATAACCTCTCAATATTATCGCCATGACTCGCAAGGAAAACCACAACAATTTGCATGCCAGTACTGTATGAGAAATTAATGGGATGCCACAAAAGTAGCTTGGATGGTCCATGGCTCTTATCTGAACCCATTTTTAAATCGTCCACAGCTGACATGTTCGTCTAGTGGTTATAATTATACTTACTGTAGCCCTGCCTTGAGGTAAGTTCCCGGTTTTTGCGTACCTATAGCAGAGTAATAAACTACATAGTAGATAGACAGATACTTAATGTTTATAGGGTCCAGCGGATTGCTAACAGCCGATTCAGGACCACGCAATAGTAGATAACCAGCTGTTCCTAATGTGTATATATATCCTATCCTATTCCGTAAATCGAAAGTCGTTGGTGAACCACAGTTGATCCGTTTAACCAGCGTACTCCACCTTTCTCTGCTCTCAGCATCCATCATGGCTTCGCTCAGTGTCAAGCCAGTCCATTCTCGAATGTTGTACTCCCACCTCTTTTTCGGCCTCCATCCTCTTCTTTCACCTTGCACCGTGCCTTGCAGTATGGTCTTTGCAAGGGCTGATATGCTCTAGTGACGTGGCCATACCATCGGAGTTTCCATTTTTTCACCACTGTGAGCAGGTCATCGTGTTGTCCGATGGCTTGTGTGATGGTCTGTCGGACTTCGTCGTTGGTGATGTGCTGGGTATAGGAAATGCCCAAAAGTCTTTTGCAGCACCCCATCCCCATGCATTGTGTTCTTCGTGGTAAGTGTGCTGTGATGGTCCATGTTTCGCAAACGAATAGGAAGATGGAGATGGCAAGGGAGCGCAACAGCCCTACCTTTGGGTGTAGACTGATTGTCCTTTTCTTTCCAAATGGGCTTCAACATTGTCAAGGCAGCAGTTGTTTGTACGATCCTGGAGAGGACTTCCTGTCGGGACCCATTGTCTAATATAAAGGCTCCTAAATATTTGAAGCTATGCACTGTGTTGAGGGATTGGCCTTGGACTCTGATGTCCGTGTTAATGAGTGGCGTTTTTGGTCATCATTTTGGTCTTCTCTGCACACTTATTTCCATTCCAAAGGCTCTGGAGGTGGTGTCAAGCCTCTGTACCAGCTGTTCAAGCTCTTGTTCCTTTCCAGCCAATCTATCAAAACGGATATTGATGGTTGCTCTACCCACTATGCTGACTGTGCTTTCGTGATCTGCAAGGGCATTTGACATGATGCGCACCAGGAAGATGTTGAAGAGTGTTGGAAGTGTTGGAGAGAGTATGCATCCTTGACGTACGCAGATTGCTGTTCTTTTGTTCTGAACCAGTTCCCGATGGCTCTGTTGTGGAGGACTGCACTGGTAGCCTTGTCATACAGGTTTTCGATGACTTCAATAATGTTAGGGCTGATGTTGTACACTCTCATGGTTTCTTACGAAGCTGCATGCCAGACTCGATCAAACGCTTTCAAAACTAATAAGTTTTATACAAATCTCAAGTGGTTGCAATTTGTCCTGAAACATTAATTAATTACTAACACACTGTAATAATTGTTTTGCTTGGAGGGGAGTTGGGGAGGGGGGCAGGGAAGGAGAGGGGGGAGGGAACCGAACCCATTTCCCCATAGTCAAATCTTGAAAGCACCTGAGAAGTCTCAATGTTACTTCCACACCACCTTCACCTTCCTTTTACCGTTGATAAGAAATTACAAGTCCTTTATATACTAAGGGATTGTCCATCTGATAGCGTGCAGCATTGTAGTCCACATTGCAAACTGCGCACTATTACACAGGGATCACAATGCGGGAAAATGAACTAATAGCACCATACGCAAAAAAAAGAAGCGATTTATCCCAGTGAAACGGGAGTTATAAAGGTGGGTTCTGGGAGAAATTTAAAGTGTGCAAATGCATGTCAGTGCAGGACGCTCTGGTTTTTGGCCAGCGGCCTAAAAGCACTGCGAGACAGGCAAGTTACACCGTCTTTGCTGCTTTCAAATGGGAGACAAAAAGAGGCGTTTATGCAGGGAAAGTGGAGCACCGATACTTGCACAGTTAACCCTTTTGGATAAGCTCTCGTCTACCACAGCAGGCTTGGTATGCATGTACGGCGCAGTAACTTACAGGGCGCGACTCGACTGTATACTACAGTGGGAGAAAGATGAAGTAATCAAGTAGGTGCAAACATCCGTATATTATTATTTTTTGAAAGACTGTAAGGTCCTCAATATCCTTTGTGTCTACAGCGCTTTTCGACACAAAGTCGCTGCTTAAATCCCAACAAATTAAATGAGTAATGTATTTTAAAATTGTAAAAAAGCTAAATGCGTGTTCCGGAATAATGTCCCTTTAGTTTGTTTCGTATTTTTTGACAATGGGACGGAAACAACGAAGGAAGGATTTAACGCATAGTTGATTATATACAACTAGCGATACTCGTGATCCACGGGAACCGGATATGAAATGGGTCATTAATAAACATCAAGGTTCAAAAAGGGTGCAGAAAGATAGAGACAGATAAAATCACCAAAACAGACAACACTACAATGTTTGTTTTTGGCCCCCCCCCCCCCCTCCCCAATGTCTTTTTATTAATGAATGACAACCCCCGTTGGGGTTGTTGTTGTTGTTGTGTTGTTGTAGATTATAGTCACACGACACTTTCGCATATAGGTGACTACTGGACCGATTTATACTGACACCAGCGGGCCAGTTGTTGGTAAAGGGGAAAATAATATGATCACACGTTGACCAATCCGGGATTCGAACCAGCGACTGGGCCTGTCACACACCCCTGACTGCCCGTGTGGAACAGACCTCCAGACCCCAGAGCACATCCTGCAGTCCTGTCCCCAGTACCAGAATGCCAGGACACAACTCTGGCCTGCAGGACAGACGCTGGACGTAAAACTCTGGGGCTCTAAGCAAGACCTCGAAACCACTGCCCGCTTCATAAGTTTGACAAACCTGGACATCTGGCTCTTACCAACTGAGCTACCCGGCCCCGTTGGGGTGCCGGAGGTTTCAGTATAAATAGTATCCCCACTTTCTGGAAATTTAGTGCTTTAAATTCCCACTGTCGCTGTCTTTCTCATTCCTGCTCTGTTTTATCAATCTGCTATACTGTCTTCTTCTTCGCTAGACCAGTCAATACCTTTTTTCTTGAAAACTCTTCCGGGACAAGACTCCTTATTTGTGTTTGAGGTCTGTTGGATCAGCTTGGGAATATTGGACGCTTTCTGCCAGGTGGTCACTAGGACTTCCTATGATGTTATTCTTTAGCAATGTAGGCATTTTATATGTATGTGTTTTGTTGATAATTTATAATGATGTTTGTATTCTATTTTGTTTTTGTAAACGGGGGTTCGATAAAATAGAGTACAGCCTCAGCGTCCCATGCGTGGGATGTCTTTATTGTAAAGTGACTGGCTGGTGGAGAGCTTTCAGTTTTACCACTAGGGTTGTTTCGGCAGATCTGTTATGCGGATCAGGGGTTGTCCGGTCCTAATTTGGCTCGAAAGAGTCCGCTGGACCTAAAGCAATAATCATGTAATGTAATGTAATGAATGACAAATACGTTAGAGCAGTAACAGTTAAAACGTGGTTGTTATCAGGTGAGCATGTAAACAAAACGTCAACAATGATTAGAAGATATTCCATTCACTCACAAGTTATGTATTAGTCCACTGTCGTCGTTTGAAGGAGACATTCTGGCAAGCCAAGAAGAGAATCGCACGAAAATATGTGTTTGGACATTGTAAGCGTATAACAATCAATTACAAATACTTTAGGCCACTTTACACTTAAAACGTGGAAGACAAAAATACTTCAGGTTGTGATTGTCTTCATCTAGTACTTAAATCTAGGGTGGCAGTCTGGGTTAGTGTTAACAGGGAGCGACCGCTGGCGACCAAGGGAGACAAAAATACTTCAGGTTGTGATTATCTCGCTTATGAAACGTAATAGTTTTCAGGCGAGCATACAAACATGTAAGTGATAATGTAACAATGATTAGAAGAGATTCCATTCACTCACAATTCGTGTGTAAAGGCCCAGTCAGACCTACCCATCAAATCATACAATTCGTTCAATGCGATTTAATATCAGGACTGATCGCACGAAGCCACCGTTTTCGCTGCGTCTCGCTCATAGGCTACTCTCCTTGTTCGTGTGGTGCCCTCCCTTCATTGTGGCTACCTACATTTTATGAAAGCTATGGCCAACAGTTCAAGCAGTTCGGAGGATAGTGAAGATTGTTTGCCATATTTTGCTGTTTTGAAATTCAACAGAGACTTTAATTTTATGTGCACAAGACGATATTAGAGTCATCTTATATAATTCGATATTACAGGACATCGCGCGTATCATTGTCGGAACAGATTTATTTACGTTACTATAATTAACATTTTCTATTTGTTTGTTTGTTTCTTTGTTTGTTATGGTTGTCTAAAATCACATTGTTGTGAAAAGACGTTAAATTAAAATATTGAAATTGAAATTGAAAACGACTGAGACGATGGTGGGTACGACAACGGTCATGTTATATTGTCCGCCATTTCTTCGTCGTTTGAAGGAGACGGAAATCACGTGACAGTCCTGCCTGGCTCGGAGTACTTCGTGCGATTCCATGAAGGCCCAATTTTCAGAAGAAAATGCCCTCAAACTACAAATGTAAGCTAAATTTCGACACACAACATAGCGGAATGGCGTTCCAGTTTCATCATCCGCTTTCCTTCAAAGCCCAGCTTCCAGAATTTTGTAAGATCGGAGGAGATACGGATATTACACTCCGGGTCGTTAGCGTATTATCGAGGTCTCCCGATTGACGTCATAATTTCATGCGTATCCTCCTTTGTAGGGCAAAACATCGCTTCCGCCCTACATCCGTGTGCGACCTATTTGATAAAATTTTACTTTTTAAATTTAGAAATGGTAAACTGTTGTTGTGTTAAAGATTGTATCAGCAGAAGCTCGTCGAAAGATGGAACCTCTTTTAATAGAATTCCAAAGGTTGTTTCTCACAAAGGTACAAAACTGAGAGAACTTAGTGAAAAGCGCGTGCTTGTTCATGTTGGTTGACTGCGATCTTCACAAAGATGAGTTTGTGATTATTGTTTTAAATTGTAGAGTCTATTTTTCTGTCTGTCCTTGATTATGCAAGCACATTTGTAGGCTACTATTTCTCGTAACAGTTGTCCGTTCCATGATCAACAAGATGCATGATATTCAACGATCATCATCATCTGTCATCATGTTAGGCCTACTAAGTAAGCTAAGGCTACATTTTAGAACACCTTTAAATTCAACATTCATTGATTCACTAAGATGATTAGTTACAAATATTTTAATTATTTTCGTTTGCTTTTGGGTATATTATTTTATATCATTTGAAGAACTGCAAGATTTTTAGCATGTACAGGAACAAGGAAAGAGGCCTATGAGCGAGCCGCAGCGAAAACTAACTTCCGCTTCTGTTGTATAGAATTAATTTTAGCGTGTGACCGGTTGCTTCGTGTGATCAGTCCTGAGGTTAAACCGCATGGAACAAATTGAATGATTTAATCGGTAGGCCTGATTGGGTTGTGAGCAGCCAGCTGTTTTCTTGCTTTAAATGCCTTCATCGTGTAAAAACTCGTTCTGTGCACGAGGTAATCAACAATGTCTTCATTGTGCAAAGTCGGAAGATTTTTTGCATCTGTTGTCCACGATGTTGGTTCGACTTGTAAGGATCAGTACCCTTTACTGCTGCTATCTTACCTACGTACCTATTTCTATCCGTCTCACCTAGGGTATCAACATAATTTTGAAAAACATTTACCGAAACGAGTGCAGATTGCTTAGTCGCCATTGTTTGTTTTGCCCTGCAAGGGAGGTACGTATGTAGTCACGTGGTACACACGAATACGCAAACGGGAGACCTCCATAGTATAGATAATTCAAAATGGACAAACTGTCAGCTTCATTATTACTGAACTGTGAAGGGGATGAAGAGGGCTGCAATTGTATGGACAATCTCATACGAACACGCACGCACGCTTAAACACACATAACACACACACACACACACACACACACACACACACACGCTCGAGCGCGCGCCTTAGAGAGTTGAATACAACAAATTCTCGCTAATACACACGAGCAAAATAATAGTTGTAAGCATTAAATAAGAAACATAATCCAAAAGGGGAAAAAATACATAAAATAAATGACAGGCAAAACGTTTATCAGCAATTAGTCATGTAAGCGCCGTAAAACACTTCTGCGAGGCACAAACTATCAGCTGCACTATCGGTTGGTGACCCAGATGATCCACTTCCGGCATAAACTGTACGCCTTCGGCGGTGGCGTCGAAGGTCGAGGTGTTTAGCTCATGGCAATGAACTCAGCCCCTAAGTTTAGGGCACGCCTTTGACAGAGGAGGGAGAAGGGAGAAGGGGAGCTTGTTTCGTACGCGTTTGAGGGAGTGTGCGTCAGTGCCAATTGGGGTTAAGCCTAACTTTCCATTGCAAAAGACTTGGCCTGCGAGTGGAGTGTAAATTTATGTTAGGATAAAAGTGCAAGGCATCGGGATGCTGGGCGGTGTTGATGGTGAGGGGTGAGTGCAGATGATTAAATGCTTCGTGGAACTGGATCCTTCCATTGTGTCACCGTGTGGCTGTTAACTTCACAAAGTGCATTTCAAGTCCTCGTCTTATATTTCCAATGCGGTTAAAAAAACTTTTGTGCTTAACACCGGAGTGTACAGGTGCAAGGCTAAAATGATAGGATAAGAATACTTTTACGGGTAATTCTACAGAGTAAGACGAGTATTGTAAGTGAAGATATTATTATGCCTACGCCGGCGAAATTAGAATGCCCTTATTCATTCATCTGTCACCAATGATTTTTGGGCTCGTTGTCAACAACGGTGCATGCACAATCTTGTTTGACAGTTTCTTTTCAAAAGCAGGGTTTCCTTTAATTCTTAAAATCTGACTCCACAAACTGAGAAGGGCTACTAAAAACACAGCAAATACCTCCCAATTGATTTTATTGTTCAGGAAGACGTTATTTTATTTCTCAATGACCATTATATATATGCAGAATGTTTATGTTATATTAGCTGGGTTTTTTTTAATACTGTCTTCGTATACCGAATCGTCAAACCACACACCTCATTTCATTGTACTTTATAGGGAAATAAATATATTCTTTAAAGTAATATTTAAATATCGAAGAAGTATGTCGTACTCATAAAAGGCTTACATAGATATACTACATTATACATAACAGGAAATATATACAACACAAACACACACACACGCACACTCACATACACAACCATTTACCAAAAGCGTCAACCCAGCACTGTCTCATTAACAAGTTAAAACATACGCGGCATTACATTCCAATGTGAGGTCAATGACGCAGAGCATGTTTAACCCATTCACAAATTTAATCTCTGGGAGTTCATGTACGAGTCTTGCCCAATTATACTCGTACACAAACACCCAGCAATTGGCGAATGGTTATGCATAGTGGAATATATAAGTTAAGTTATTTTATCCTTTAGGGATAAAAAAAAGACTAACCTGTGGGTCGCATTTCTGCGCTTAGGCGCGCCATGAATGGGGGGAGGTGGGATAAGGGGCAAAAATAAAGGATTGTACGCCAACCAAGTGGTTTTGAATTTTGTTCTCAAGCGCACCGTGATCGTCGTCTCACCAGAAACTACTGACAAGCGCAAAACACCAGAACATTCGGCACAGGAATGTGATTCAAGTTTGTTGACAACATCTGGGAGGTGCATGCACAAACCAACATATATCTTTCTATGCATGTCGTTCATGAATATTATTCAGACATCAAACACATCGAAAACATGTGCACTGTGGTGCAAAAAAACAACTTGTTAAAAAAGGTTAGAAAACTGTGGATGACACGGTCACACAAGAATACATGAGTCACGAGGCATCTAACCAATTTGCATGGAGGAAAAAGCACACAAGCAGTCAAGCGTACCTTAATTACTTCAAACAAACAAAGAAACGAACAAAACCTAACAAACAATAAAAGTAAGCACAAACCCAGAGCGGATGGCAACAGTTAATAAAATCAGTCCCTTATCTTGAATTCTTCATAATATACAGCAATATCCTGTCATGACCCAATTACAATCAAAGGAACAACAACAACAACAACAACAACAACAACAATAATAATAATCATAATAATAATAATAATAATAATAATAATAATAATAATAATAATAATAATAATAATAATAATAATAATATTATTATTATTATTATTATTATTATGATTATTATTATTATGATTATTATTATTATTATTATTATTATTGAGGATTTTTATAGCACATATCTCGCCGTACTTGTCGACTCAAGGCGCTGCCGATACAGGATCTTACTCAACATCAAAGCCCACATACAAATTTGTAAGGTGAACTAAAATCTTACTACAGGAAGACCAGTATTAGTACTATTACTGCGACCTACATACTTCCAAAGGATTCAGTATGCAACAAATAATCAATAAACTAAAAGGCCGCGCTATGCAAGTCTCAGGACGGCCTCAAAGTCCTTAAAACTGGTAAATCTCACATGTTCATAACACGGAAAGGAGCCTAGAAGCCAGCCATTTAATCGGTTAGCTGTGTGTCATTTCCACTCATTGCGGTAACAGTACCCGACCCGTCCTCCTTAAAGTTACAGGTAATGAAATTTACGGTGAATCCCTTGGCGCCAGAAAATAACTGCGTGTAAAGCAAGTTGTAAGTATCTGCCATCTTTTCCTCAGGCACTGGTTTATGAGGGATCGGAGGCCTGCAATAATTGGGGGTTAATGGTCAATCAAGTCTGGTCCAATGAGAAGGTGGGGTCCTCAACAGGAAGGGGGTCAGAGGGTCAACATAGGTTCGTCGAGCAAAGCCATATATCAGAGGGGCCGGGTAGCTCAGTTGGTAAGAGCGTCTTGCTAGTAACCGAAAGGTCGCTGGTTCGAATCCCGGATTGGTCAACGTGTGATCATATTATTTTCCCCTTTACCAACAACTGGCCCGCTGGTGTCAGTATAAATCGGTCCAGTAGTCACCTATATGCGAAAGTGTCGTGTGACTATAATCTACAAACAACAACAACAGCCAAATAGCAAAGTAACCTGCCAGTGGCACAATGCATTCCCGAATAAAAACAAAACACTAATGCTTTATTTGACTTTTGTTTCAAATAAAACTTTAAAATGAATAGGAACACGGGAGGGGGTTGTGGAAGGATTGTCTAACCGTTAGAATTCTTGTCTAAGGCATAAGAAATGTGCATCAAAGAGTGTTTACAAACTCTGCTTATCTTTAGAGCGGACAACTTTAAATCAACCCTGCCCGTGAAACATGCACCTGTTACCACCCTCTTTGCTAAATGTAATGATCTAATTCCACAGACAAGAACAAGTTCACATAGCGCATAGCTTTTTAAAACTGAAATAAGTAAACGGAAATGAATGAATGGATGATAAATAATTAAATAAATAATTAGTTAAATACAGCCCGATTAAGACTATCCTCCAATCTGATCCCGCAACTCGAAAGTCGTTGGGACACCACAGATGATCGTCTAACCAGCGTTATCCATCTTTTTCTTTCATCAGCAATCCTCATGGCTTCGCTCAGTGTCAAGCCAGTTTATTCTCGAATGTTGTCCTCCCACTTCTTTTTTTCTGTCTCCCTCTTCTTCTGCCTCCTTGCACCGTTTAAATACAGCCCAAATCAAGACACTACAATGTTATGAAGACACTAACATGAAATTTATTTGGTTTCAAGCTTTACTTGGGTAACATTCCATCATTCGTGTTAAAACTAAACACTGCGGAAACCAACCACTACGAAGGAAATGCCCAGTAAAGTAATAGTTTCCGCTACACCTGCTAGCTTTAGCCAGTACTTGTCACTTTGATTTTTTTAGAAAACCCGTCTAAATCTACAAGGCAGCAGGAAATTGGGGTCAAGTGAACTCAAAGAAAATGCAGTTACCATAGTTTTGGTGCATACTGGCAATAGAAGCTCCACTCCTAGCAGTTGCTGCTATTTATTTATTTATCTTATTTATTTATAACTTTTATATAGCGCTTTTCCATCTTAAGAACCGCTCAAGGCGCTGGCCGATACAGAATTTAGCTCAAGCCGCCCGAGACGCCCACTTGCAGTCTTTTGGCGCGTAGTCTTTCGCCCAAACGACTGAGCACAATCCTGGTCGACCGGGGATGGGGAGAAGGGACCTAGTGCGTGCCGAGTGCATTTGTGTAGCCGGCACTCATCCGTCTAGGACATGAGCGTCAGGATCTTTAAAGTCCATGCGATGAAATGCGTGCGTTCACAGACTAGGCCACTCACTAGACCTCGGTTTAATGGTTTTTTTTTGATTGATTGATTTATTGTTGCTTTAGGTCCAGCGGACTCTTCCGAGCCAAATCAGGACCGGACAACCCCCGATCCGCATAAAAGATCTGCTGAAACAACCCCAGTGGGAAAATTGAATGCCCTCCACCGGCCAGTCACTTTACAATAAAGACATCCCACGCGGGGGACGGCTGAGGGTTGACCTCAACTACGCGAACCCCCGGTTACAAAAACAAAATAGAATACAAACATCATTATAAATCATCAACAAAACACATACATATAAAATGCCTATAGTGCTAAATAGTACAATCATAGGAAGCCCTAGTGACCACCCGGCAGAAAGCGTCCAACACTCCCAAGCTGATCCAACAGACCCCATACACAAACAAGGAGTCTTGTCCAGGAAGAGTTTTCAAGAAAAAAGGTAGGTCATTGATCTAGCGAAGAAGAAGATAGTATAGCAGAGTGAAGGACAGAGCAGGAATGGGAAAGAGTAAATGAGGAAGACAGCGACAGTGGGAATTTAAAGCACTAAATTTCCATAAAGTGGGGATACTATTTATACTGAAAACCCCCGGCACTCCAACGGGGGTACTGTTGCCGCAGTGAATCTGTCTTGCCTATAAAGGCAAGACAGGTTGTCAACTGTGGCTTTCACTTTTCCCTTTATAGGTTTGAACAATCTACAGTGGCAAGATTGCTCATGACCCCAAGGGGTCGGTTTAATGGTAGAAAGGTACAGGATATAGAAACAAGCGCCCAAAAGGATTCGAAAGAATATTACGTTTCTTGGAAACTCCTTCGGATGAGAGTATAAACCGAGGTCTAGTCTCTGTCGCATACACTCCATCATAACGGACTTTAAAGATCCTGACGCTCATGTCCTAGACGGATGAGTGCCGGTGACAAGAACACACCCAGCATGCACCTAGGTCCTTCTTCCCTATCCCTGGCTGCCTAGGATTGTGCTCAGTTGTCTGGGGTGTTATTACGATGCGCCCAAAGGCTGCAAGTTGGCGCCTCGGGCGGCTTGAGTTGGATCCTGTATCAGCCAGCGCCTTGAGCAGCTCTTGAGCTGGAAAAGCGCTATATATGAACGCTTAAATAAATAAACCTATTATAGTTCTTCAGTCTTTTATTTATTTATTTATTTATTTATTTATTTAACGGATCCAAATTAGTTAGTTAGTCACTGTTTATAGGGCCCAGCGGACTACAAAGAGCCCAATCAGGACCACAACTTGATTGAAAGAGGACTCGCCCCTGATCCGTTATAAACGATCTGCTGAAACAACCCTAATGTAAAACACTGGAGGCACTCCACCAGCCGGTGGATCCACGATGATAATATATTTAAAATATGACTTGGAATAACCGTATTAGTTATTTTAAGTCATCCGTTAGTGGAATGAGTGTCAGGATCTTTCAAAAGACTGTGCGATGGAATAGATTCAAGATTCAAGAATATATTATCTCAAACAGAGAAATTCAGACGTGAATAACAGTGTCCCCAGACTAGACCTCGGTTTACACTCTCATCCGTAGAAGTAGGTGCCCTGAAAAAGCCTAACATCTAAGTTCAATTTACTGTTCACACACACACACACACACACACACACACAAACACACACATTCCAATTCAATTCAATTCAAACAACTTTATTTATCCAGAT
The DNA here is from genome assembly GCA_036898135.1 of Oncomelania hupensis. Taxonomy (NCBI): domain Eukaryota; kingdom Metazoa; phylum Mollusca; class Gastropoda; order Littorinimorpha; family Pomatiopsidae; genus Oncomelania; species Oncomelania hupensis. The sequence goes on from CM072518.1 coordinate 64,068,723, forward strand.
TTGGCAATTACAATGAGGGTATGAGTGCTCTCTAATTTAAAAAAAATCACAACAATATCTGATATACATGAGGATGTCTACAAACAATAACAACTTGCACAAAACAACTTGCACAAAACACAGCGGCAGCCCCCCGACACCATCCGCACATACACACTGCCCATGCACACACATACATCCAGTTCATAGACATTTACCCAACACAGGCATACATCACCAGCAGCACTCACCCCAGACACAGGCATAAAAATAACAAGGTAGAAGATTCATTAAAGGAAAAAGCAGCCAAGATTAGTTATTATCAGGCTAATTGCTTTTACTTTTAGTTTTATGCATTAATTGTTCTTACTCTTGTTCATCAACTGTATTGCATGAGGCACAAACGATTTTAAATACCGATTGGTCTTGCACTGTGGCATTTTAAACCTCCTCCCAGATTGCATCAAAACAAATTCATCAGCTAGCACATGATGTGGCATAGAAATAATCGAAACAGCCCTCCTAAGTGTTTGTTGATCACAAAAAGTACTCAGGTCTCTTTGCCTGTCACCAATTATTTTTGAACATATATTTACTATTGAGTGCATTCTCCAACCTCCTCCGCTTTCTTTCACTCTCACGCCTTCCTTCCCCTTCCCCCTCCTTCAAAAACCCTCCTCCCCTCAGAGGATCGAGCCCACGCCCATGAATTTGGCACAGGAAACTTCGGCATTAGAGACCAACGGTCTGCCTCGACCCTAGCGGGCCAAACTATACCAGCTGCAACTGTTGAAAACACACACCTTCTCTGAAATCAAATTTTTTATTACAGAAACCTTAACTGAGGGTAAACATGTCTGTAATACTTGAAAACACTGCTTTGTTGCGCGTTATACACCACATGTCTCGACTATTAGCTTCTTTGAGTGTGTGCCCCACTGTATTTGTGGACAGCTGTTTTAAAGGGACAAACCTTTTAATATTCACAGCGAGTGTGTGCCCAACTGTATATGTGGACAGCTGTTTTAAAGAGACACATCTTTTAATATTCACAGTGAGTGTTTTTCCGCACACAAAAAAAAACTTACAACAACAACAACAAAAACTCTTACGAAAGTATAGTAGTTGTTTTTTAAAATCAGTAAGTTCTGTAGTTTGTGTGCATATTAATAGCAACCATCACCTACCCCCTCTGAAAATAAAACAACAAGCATCTACCAAAGCCCTAAGAGACACAGCCCAAAATTGCTCGGTAAGGTTTATCGTTTTAGGTTGATACGACCTTACCATACCCCAAACACCAAAGACGTACTCGCGTGGTTCATTCAGAAATAGGGTCGATGGTCACACGGATTTAGTATTAGTATACGGTTAAACAGGGGAAAAAAATCACTCCCTTTCTCCCGATCCCCCTTCCACCCCCCCCCTACCCCCTACTCTCTCCCTCTACCCGTCTCTCTTTTTGACAAAAGTAAACAAAACCTTGGAATTGGGGCCCTTTCAAATGAATAAACTGAAAAGTCTCCACAGCGCAGCAGGCACAACAGGTGTTTGTGGTGGCCTCGTGGCGCAGTGGATGTTGCGTTTATTGTTTGATTTATTTTGTTATAAGCAGAAAGTTTAAAGATGTTATGTTGCAAGATGTTAATGCGTGTAGTGGCTCAATACATAAACTTCCGCTCGCTATCAAACTCTTCTTTTACACATAAAAAGAAGATAAAATCCTGTCACAGAAAAATGAACGATATTTACTAGTGATAATAAAATCACCTTCCTCGAAAGGTAGGCAATTTCAAGATAAGGACTTATCCGATTTTTTGACGAGGTCGAGACCGAGTACGCGTTTGAGTCAAATGTTCTTGTTCTTCTCGACACTCGAATCTGGCACAGTCCTGGTTCTTCTAAGATGTCTGGACTGTAGCCCCTCCCAATGGACGGTAAAACACACACGTGGATGTACGGTGAAGTTCCAGCATAAAGGTGAGAAGAGAAAAGGTAAGAAGTCCCACCTGTATTATCGAAGCACAGGTGAGTATCACGAAACCCCTATTATAACGGTTGCCAGGTTATTCGCTTGGAAAGCGATTTTATTATTTACAATCAGCCTCTTGGCGATAATCAATGAAAAATGAAAATCCTGGCCCTAAATTATCAAATCATCCAACTCAACAATTATTTATTTACATCTAACACCAGAGCATTGCGCAACAACCCATTAATAATTCATTCAAATGAATTCCATTCGCGAAAACGCAATCTCCAAGAAAACGGTTACTCCATAGCAACCGGCTAACAGTTCGTATTGCGCAACTCGCAATCACAACTTCTTCAATTATAATCATCGTCATTGCGTAAATAATTACCATTTATTTACCCGCAAGGATCCCTCACTTAATGCATAAATTAAATGAATACAAACAACAACATTTCGAAACTTAGATGATCTAGAAAATTACATAACCTATTTTCATTGCGATTCTCGTACGAAAAGAACGACACATTATTTCCTGTTGCACCTTCTGCAACCAAAATTATACCTACACATATAAAAATCGTTCCGCTAATTAATTACCCATAATTAAACGAAGCAATTCTCTTACAAATGATAGTATCCAAGTATAGAACTAGACTCTCTACGATTTATGTTTTATTCCTAAGAGTTTCACCCACCAGTTACAAGACCTCTTCAGTTCGTAGCAATTCGACCCTCAGATCGTCAGTGGACAATGTGATCAGCGCTCTTCTCTCAAAGACGAGTTACAGGACATCGAAGTAGACAGTGGCTATGGCTGCAACAGGTCTACGTTCGACATCGTCTGCTCTCGGCTGTCTTCCATCTCTGGCATCAATCTTGTCAATATTCTTCCAGCAAAATGTGTCCAAACGGTTCTCTGTGATATTATCCTCAACAACACGTCGCCGAAGGAAAAAAAAGATGACGAAGCCTAGCTTGAACGTTCCGATTTCCCAATATTTGGATGACGGTTTTCGACCGTTAAAAAGCAGAGCTCGGAGGGTGTGGTCCTCTCGCTTTGAAGTCTGAGTCACAAGTGTTGGTAAACAAATATGCCTACGATGAAATACCTGTGTACTTCGTTGTCAATACCAACTTTACGTCTCACTAATATGAGAAGAGTACTACGTCAAAAGTCTTCACAACAAAAATGGCTGCTCTAAGAATACGTCACTTTTATTGTGAGGTCATAGATTCTTGACTAGATGTCTTTTTACTATCATTCATATTTAATATACAGTAACTTCACATAATATAAACAACTACAATTATTCTTTACTTCTCAGTTTAGAAGAAAATAATAATTCTAGATTATCTCGAGTGATATGTCCAAAAATGAAATAACTTAATTTCATTACAGTGGATAAGTCGCCGGTTTCCTATGCCGAAGGTCGCGGGTTCGATTCCCGCAAGGGGCGAACGTATGTAACTTAGGTACGAGACTATTGAGGTCACCGAGGGTTTTCTCCGGGCACTCCGGTTTCCTCCCTCCCTTCAATAATGGTACAGGACGCAATCAATATAAAAATTTCAACAATAAAAATTCCATTTTCTTTCCGTCTTCCAATAGCGATCTCCCTGCCTTTACACCACATGTTTGAGTGATGGATGTGTATTTGGTGTGTGTGAGGGTGGATGAGACAGGTGAGCGTGTATGTTGGTATAGATCGCCGCGCTTTGAGCCTGATTGATTTGGGGAAAGGCGCGTATATAGCATCCTTTATTATTATTATTATTATTTTTATTATTATTATTTTTATTATTATTATTATTATTATTATTATTATTATTATTATTATTATTATTATTATTATTTGTGTATGGGTTAGTGATGTACATAAAAACGTCTGCCAGCTTTTGTTAAATGAGGCACCGCCAGTGTGTGTGTGTGTAGGTGTGCGTGTGTTTGTGTGTTTGGGTGCGCGCGCAAGGGGTTGGAGCGACAGCTTTAAGCTTTTTAATAGCCCAAAATAACGTCATCGCGTTTGTCAATGAAAGCAGACAGCAATGCCATTCACAAACTGTACTACAGAACAATTTCCTTTTTACGGGGACACTTGACATTCATACACGTATGCGCGAATCTCTAAACAGGTCTCTCTCTCTCTCTCTCTCTCTCTCTCTCTCTCTCTCTCTCTCTCTCTCTCTCTCTCTCTCTCTCAATTAATAATCCATATATATTTCAGCAGATTACATGTTTAGAGAGAGAGAAAGAGAGCTAAAGAAATAGAGAGAGAGACAAACAGACAGAGATACAGACAGACAGAGAGACAGACAGATATCTGTTTAGGGATTCGCACATAGGTGTATGAGTGTTAAGTGTCCCGTATAAAGGAAATTGTACTGTAGTACTGTTTCTCTCTGAATGGCATTGCTGTCTGCTGAAATATACGGAGAGAGAGAGAGAGAGAGAGAGAGAGAGAGAGAGAGAGAGAGAGAGAGAGAGAGAGAGAGAGAGACAGAGAGAGAGAGAGAGAGAGAGACAGAGAGACAGACACAGAGACAGACAAACAGACAAAGACACAGAGAGAGACAGACACAGAGAGAGAGAGAGAGAGAGAGAGAGAGCGACACACACACACAAAGAGACAAAGTGTTGGGTGGGGGTGGGGTGGGAGATGGATCTACGTCTATATTGGGGTTGTGGGATTGCGGAGAGGGAGAGGGAGAGGGGGGGATAACCAAGTGTCTAACTTCTAGTTACCTCGGTAGAATTTATTTTTAACTGTAAGAATTCACACACTATTTTAAATATAAGTAAATTAATAAATCTAGTAGCATACATACATATTAAACACAAACGGAGTTGATTAGGCCTATAAAAGCAACAGGACAATAAACGTACTCTCGACCTTTGTTCTTGCCTCAACGTTTACAGCCTATTAACCTTCTTCAGCATGCCGATTACAAAGGGCAAGCCTTCTTCAGCATACTGTAATTATGCACTATATGCAACTAAACCTTCATTTTAAATGCTTCCCAGACAGTGCTCCACTGACATTACATTGCAATTGTGCTATATTGCCTGCTGCGAAAATATCCCACGCCGAGTGAAAGAATTGCTGAAACAATAGATGTGCTGCACGCCAGTTGTTTGGGGTCGCGACATCATAACATTAAACAAGCAAACAGCGTGGCCCAGGTTCAAAATCCAATGACCTTACCATTATAGTACAGTCTATGTATACCGACGTTTAACTATTTTGGGTGTTCTATGGCTAGACATTCAGGCTTAATACTACTGCACAGTGCATAAAAGGCAACCGGGCGCATCAGGCTTTAATGTTACTATTAGTGTGTTTTATAAACTTTAATGGGCCATTATACACACGCGTTCAAATAACACGAGCACTTGTATGATACTCTTCCTAGTCACGTTGAGACAGCAATAAGCCTCAATACATACAATTCCGATCTGTAGACAACAGCAATAAACCTCAATAAGTTCAATTCTGAACTGCGGACAACAGGAATAAACCTTAATAAGTTCAATTCAGAACTGTAAACATCAGCAATATACCTTAATAAGTTCAATTCAGAACTGTAAACATCAGCAATAAACCTTAATAAGTTCAATTCAGAACTGTAAACACCGGCAATAAACCTTAATAAGTACAATTCAGAACTGTAAACATCAACAATAACCGTAATAAGTACAATTCAGAACTGTAAACATCAGCAATAAACCTTAATAAGTACAATTCAGAACTGTAAACATCAGCAATAAACCTTAGTAAGTTCAATTCAGAACTGTAAATATCAGCAATAAACTTTAATAAGTACAATTCAGAACTGTAAACATCAGCAATAACCTTAATAAATACAATTCAGAACTGTAAACATCAGCAATAACCTTAATAAATACAATTCAGAACTGTAAACATCTGCAATAAACCTTAAGTACAATTCAGAACTGTAAACATCAGCAATAAACTTTAATAAGTACAATTCAGAACTGTAAACATCAGCAATAAACCTTAATAAGTACAAGTCAGAACTGTAAACATCAGCAATAAACCTTAATTAAAATAAATAAGTTCAATTGTAGGCAAACAGCTAATCGTGATCTTTAGTTGACAAGATAGTGGGCAGGCGTGGAGGATGAAACGGGAAGTATCTTTCGGCGATAGATAACCTGAACTTTTCGGCTGTCCTTCGCGCTGATTCAAGTGCCAACTACACTTGTTAAATTTTGAGCCGGTCTCCAATCGTTCCTGAAACAAAGCCAAAATCTCTACTGCTGAAACAAGATCTACAGCAACAGAGGCTGAGCTGCCAACATGGCTGTGCCAAGTCAGATGAAGAACTCGCAGTAGTAGCGAAGGATGCCGAGACCGAAGCCTGTTACATCATTAAGTTAACGCTGCCTGCCACTGTAATTGCTCCGCTCCATCGGTAGTAGTAGTTCGTGGTCGCTTAATTTGATGGAATCGCTGTGCCAAGGTAACGCGAGTCGGGGAGAAAACAGTCCGACTGCTCATAATTAACGGTCTTCGTGTCTGCAGAGGGAGAACACAAGTGTCTTCCGCTGGATCACTTTTCTATCAACTATTCTTCATGTGACGCTAGTGTTAGAACTATGACTACACTACAGCTGCACTCGGACATTATCGTCTGAAGTTCCAAAGTTCAAGTTCTGACCGAATTCATTTATTTAATTTAAGGTCTGAACACATAGTGATTTTAGACCAACAACAACATAAAAAAATTAGTTACTTAAAAAGATGTAACATTGTAACAATTTCACAAGCTTAAACTCCTACTTAAAATTTACAACATGCTTGACATCAAATATTTTCTTTCTTACATGTGATTGTACTATCAAAATATATGTCAAGCCAGCAGAATTTTTACAAACTCGATTTTCCCCACATTCATATCACACAAACACACCATAAACCGCCACCTTGATTGCAACCCACCACCAACCATGTAGAATCTGCCAAAACACCTCTGTACCTTTCAGTATCCGAAACAACAACAACAACAAACGCTGTCATTTGTCAGTCTCTCACATGAATTTCAAACCACATTCAGCACACAGTAACCTTCTAGTTGTCAATGTCGATCTTCATCAATGCTGTCTGCCCATTTGCTCTCTCTCTCTCTCTCTCTCTCTCTCTCTCTCTCTCTCTCTCTTCTTTCTTTCTTTCTCTCTCTCTCTCTCTCTCTCTCTCTCTCTCTCTCTCTCTCCCTCTCTTTCGTCTATTTCTCTCTCTCATACACACACACCCTCTTGCTCACACAAACACACGCATATACAAATATTACAAATTAAAATTATCACATCATGCACAAATTCTACTATTTTATAAGTTTCAAAGAAACTGTCCGATCTGACTGTATATCAAAACCGTTTATATTTTATACTAGTCAGTAACATCTATGTTTTTGTATGCTTGTTAAATTTTGATATTCAATAGGTAAAAGATCACGAATTTTAGTACATTTTGTCAGGATATGCACTACACTAATTTTATTTCCGCATATATGCAAGTAGTATTACCGCAATATTCTGATCGAACAAGTAAACACTAACTACGACGTTGTTCCAGTTATTCTACTCATGCACCAGAACACACAGAGCAGCCGAGAGGGAGTCATCCGAGGCGTAAGTACAGCCTCTCACTGGGAAAACGTTAAGCCCCGGAGAGTCTCAGCTACGCTGTATGGCACCAGCGTTAACACTACCCTGAGTTATCGGTATCAAACTAATTTGACCGTTTCTGCAGCGTAACCAACTCCGACTGTACCTTCTTATGGTAATCCAATTCATAATGTGCGCACAGTGTACAAGTTTCAGATGATATCAGACATTAAAGAAAACAACAATCAAATCACAATGAACAAACCTTATAACCAAATGGGATGTAAAAGAGGGGAAAATGATGCGGGTTAATAACAATCTACCAATTATTAGTACAGCTGTATTAGTATGTCTCACACCACAGACTATATCAAGTCTTGGTGTATATTATATATTTATATAGTCTTTGGTTTCAAAGGTTTATTCAGGCTCACAGCCCAATGGTTTTTTTTTGTAAGTTAACACCATGCATCATAGCATGTCTTCTGGAAAGAGTCTGGATGTCGAGTGAGCTGGTCAGCGGAAACAGGAAATAAGCGAATTCTCACTATTCAAGGAGAACCCGAGCAAAGAGGTGAAACCGAAACGAATACAATAAAAACATTAGTAATAATAATAATAATAATAATAATAATAATAATAATAATAATAATAATAATAATAATAATAATAATAATGTGTTTTACCAAAACTTAAAGCCTGCTCTAAGCGCTAGCACACACACACACACACACACACACACACACACACCCGCAAGAATAAATACCTAAACAAGGTAATAAAACACAGAGAGAGAGAGAGAGAGAGAGAGAGAGAGAGAGAGAGAGAGAGAGAGAGAGAGAGAGAGAGAGAGAGAGAGAGAGAGAGAGAACAGCAAGTTAACACTTCTTTCTTTTTTTTTTAAATCTGTCATTGTCTAACAGCTTTCCGCGCGCATTCATGTTAAACGAAGCACTCTTAACCCGCACTAACAATTAACATCATCACCCAATACATACAATATGTGCAATATATTTTCTTCTGTCAAACTTGTCAAACTGTTATCATTTAACGCGATTAAACAAACACTGAAGGGCTGAAGATACGAAGCTTCTTTTCTTTTCTTTTTCCTTTAGAAGAAATGGGGAGTGGAGAAGACAGGCCGTTCATTGGGATAGTTGTGACAATGGAAAAGCCACCTGGAAGGGGAAGAAGGAGATGATTACGATTAAGATGCCTGCGTATGTGCTTTATCTTGCTGCACTTAACAGCAAAACAACAACAAACAAAAAAAAACACAATTCTCGCGATATCAAATTTCTGCTGCACATGCACATGAGCTTGCGGCCTAAATTCTGGGATTCACAAAGTGATATGTTAGGCAGTAAAAGTCTCGTGGCCCTCGACATAGCACTCGTCAACTCCCAATGGGGCAAGGAGAGGGGCCGGGTAGCTCAGTTGGTAAGAGCGTCTTGCTAGTAACCGAAAGGTCGCTGGTTCGAATCCCGGATTGGTCAAAGTGTGATCATATTATTTTCCCCTTTACCAACAACTGGCCCGCTGGTGTCAGTATAAATCGGTCCAGTAGTCACCTATATGCGAAAGTGTCGTGTGACTATAATCTACAAACAACAACAACAATGGGGCAAGAGTGCACTTAGGAAAACAACCTTAATTAACTACGGCGCAGGGATTTTGGGTCCGAACTTTATAAAGGACTTGCTCATTCATGTTACATAGAATCTACGCCAAGCCAAACATCAAATTTGCCATAGATTTATTTACTATATTTCTGTAATTTAATACTATGGCTAATAATTCGCGATATTCAATGCGCGCTCAATATCACAGCCAACATCAAACTCACTGCCTGCAGAAAATCACGTACTGTCATGTATGCGGGGACCAAACTTCCAACACCGCATGAATGATCACCACTTATGGGTTACGACCTCATTAATGTTGACATAACCGAATAGTTGATGGTTTCTTACACACACCCTCTGACTCCTTAACTCCCCACATCTCACCCAAGAAGACTCTTAACTCTCCCCCTCCGTCTTCAGCACTGCTCCGCTTCACCGCTACAGTCTTGTATGGATTTGACCCTCTAAAACACCTCCTCCCCTCTCCCCTTTCCCACCTTACATTACATTACATGATTATTGCCCCTTTCCCACCTCCAGGGTCATCTATTCTAAGCTGAACTCCTCCAAACTGCTCTCTCACACACTATAGGCCCATCCCTGTCCTCTGTTTTTACAATCCCAGACAAAAAGATCGATCGCCGACAATGTGCACAAAAAGACAATGAACACGCGCCTCGTGCTGATGACCACATTACACGCACTGTATCGAAGAACAAACACTCCCATTGAGAATGAAGTCCAAGGCCGCTCAATCGTTCTTACTCACGAAAGTGAGACCTTCCCACCCTGGAAATCTTCGCAAATCATTTCATGGCTAGTTTGGATTGTTGACTTAACCGTAGCCAAGCGCTTTCTCATAGCTATGTGAACACTGCATTAATATTATTTCGTCCCCGCGTCATAGCTCAAAGGTAGAGCAGTCGCATGGCACACCGATGACCCAGGTTCGAATCCCGATGACCCAGGTTCGAATCCCATGGGGAGTGGGGAGGGGGAGAGGAGGGAAGGAGGGGGGACAACGTAAAAGTGTCTGGTTTTGACTGTTCAGCTTAGCAGTTGTATTGCTCTGGTGGTTCAGTGTTAAGAGAGGTTCCTACCCCTCTTCGCTGGAATTGATATCTCTCCGTCTGCCATTTCGCAAATGGTGTGTGTAGACGTAACGTTCACTTTCAATGTTCCTTCGCATTAATATTGGAAAAACGAAGTCATTTCATATTTGCAGAAACATAATCCTCCATAGTGTCTAAGGTCAAGATCAATATATATTAATATATTTTGTGTGTCCAAAATTTAATCCTTTAGAAATACTTGTACATCCCGGGAGGGACCCCACTCCCACCTCCTCTATTAAAGTCAACACCTATCCACTGCAGGTCACTGCTGAACGCAAGGTTTCCTTTCTATATAAACTCCCCATTTGTCGTTTAATCTATCATACTACTACTTCCGTTGCTTACAAACTTACATGACGTCTGTGCAGGCCTAATTGGACGCCCCTGCCTATTTGGACGCCGGCGTCCATTTGGGTCTGACACATGGCGTACTCTACTACGTAGTAGAGTACGCTATGGTCTGACATAGAGGCCTAATTGGACGCCCCCTGCCTAATTGGACGCCGGGGCGTCCAATTGGGCACGGAGTGCACATATTTCATTTGACATATAATAACGTGTACGTATACATGTATGTATGTATGTATGTATGTATGTATGTATGTATGTATGTATGTATGTATGTATGTGTGTATGTATCAAAAGAATGACAATCGGTATTGAATATAAAATGTATAAATAAATAAAAGAAAACATACTTAGGATAAATTATACCAAAGAAGACTAATTCAGGTAATTAATTTGTATCTGTCTGACCTTAGCAAAGAACTGTAAGAAGGTTCCGTTCCGGCATGTGTATGCTCTAGAACAGGGGTGTCCAATACGTCGATCGCGATCGACCGGTCGATAGGGAAGGTACTGTGAGTAGATCGCGAAGTATTAAAAAAAATTGACGTCAGCCTATTATCTATATATAAGTCTTGTATTTTTATGGTAGATAGATCATTTTGGCTTGGTCATTTTATAAGTAGATCGCATGCTGAAAAAGTGTGGGTACCCCTGCTCTAGAACCAATATTAGAGTCTTCTTTTTCGAAGTTTTTTCCCCCTGGTCGTCTTATATGATAACATTAGGTATTGGTGGTGTAATTTAATATCAACTGAATACATATATGCGTGTAACTGTTTCACTGTGTATATGTATATGTCTTGGTGTTAAAATTTTTAGCAAAAAGTAATATGTGTTTTGGGCTAGGTTCCTCTTCTCTGCACCTTTCCGTAATAATACAAGATCAGTCCTATATAGATCTAACACATCGAAGGACTTTAAACAACAGATCATCTTCATCATCATCATATTGCAACATGCACTTTTTTTTAATCCCACAGACTGGCACAGAGACTCCATGATTGAAGTGAAGATGTTGCAGATGACTTTAATAATAATAATAATAATAATAATAATAATAATAATAATAATAATAATAATAATAATAATAATAATAATAATAATAATAATAATAATAATACTAATAATAATACTAATAATAATAATAATAATAATAATAATAATAATAATAAATCTACCAATGTGTCAGTGGCAACTGTTAGCGCGTTACCGTCGAAGGCAGCAGCGTATTTTACAGACAAGATCATTTGTGTACTAAAGGCACTGTTGATGAGCTTTAAAGTCATTATTGTATGTCTGCTTGGTGGATAATATCATCAAATCGCCTCATCTCTATTGGTTCGAATCAAATTACATTACAGAACATTAACATTTGAGCGCCATTTTCCAGTTGTTTATTATATAGGTATAATATTACATACATATATTACATACATACATACATGCATGCATACATACATAGGGATAATATTACATACAAACAACGATTTATATTTGGGGCATCCAGTTAGGCAGGGGGCGTCCAATTAGGCCTTTATGTCAGACCCAATTGGATGCCGGCGTCCAAATAGGCAGGGGCGTCCAATTAGGCCTGCACAGACGTCTATACCTTTCCAAACCGTAATCGAGTGCGAAAATCACTTGCACTTCTTGTCGCGGATGGCTGGGTAGTCAAATTCTTGCTAATCACACGCACGCCACCTGAATGCCAGGGAACATCACAGGAGACAAAACTTTAGCGTTCAGCTTTTAGGGAGTAGCAGATACTCAGGCTGATCCCATGGTATCGATCTGCCAAGAAGGGGTCAGATGAAAAGGGTTACGCATTCTGCTTCACAGGATACTTCGTCCGACATTCAGCCTCTTCCACGTCGTTCCGCTTTGGCACCACACGGTCCTTTGAGCAGGCATGTCTGGATGGAAGCCGTAGAAGGTAAAGGCATATTGGCACAACCTGCGTAGCGGAGACTAGCCGATGGTTAGGATCGCCTGTGAGAGGAGGCGCTCGGCAAGTCTCAGCTCCGCTGTGGTAGACTGACATTAACGTCAGATACATCATTACCACCCTGCTAGCACTTCCCTGGCTCACCTGATCCTAACGACCCGCAAAAGGGCTGGGCAGATCAATCACTCAAAAGAAGCACTAGTTGCCATGTAGGATGTTCCCTGTTAACACATAGGATCCAAAGAGCTTGGCAAGGGATTCTTCAATAACTGATATTATGATTATTATATCCTGGCAATGCCCCTAACAGCACGCCTCGCCTGAATCAGAAAAAAAATCTTCGCCTATACTAAAATAAATATAATATATAAATAAGTTCTTCAAAATGTAATGTCTTCGCCATAATATATATATTTATATAGCATATATATCTCACGGTGCATGGCGATTCGTGGTGCCTTAGTGATACATGTTAGACAACCCCCTTTAATAAATGAATAAATAAATTAATAATTTTGTCCTGTGGTATCGGGCACTGAATAGACCCAACGTTTTTCGGCGTGTCGTAAGAGGCGACTAACAAGGGCGATGTCAAAACGGCATCACTGGGCGAAAGTCTTCTACACAAAAGTAACCGGCCAGTGCGGAGGAACCTCACGTTACTATAGGTTCAACGATCACGTGCTCGGGGCCAATGGGAGCCACACTGTACTCGTGGGTTTCGACTGTGGCCAACAACCTGGGGAGGATTGGGCCCCGTCAAGTCTTTACTTTACATCTTTAAGCGATGATTAACGCTCGTTCACCCTTATCTGTAACAAAATTTGCCAGAGTGGGGAATGGCCTACACCATGGACCCAATCGCTTGTCATAACTCTTCCCAAAAAGGATAACTTTCAGGAGTGTGAAAACTACCGTACTATCAGTCTCACCAGCCATCACAGCAAAGTCCTCCTGAAAATAATACTCAACAGGTTGAAATCCAAAGCGGAACAAATCATAGCTGAAGAACAAGCAAGATTCAAAATACAGCGTAAAGTACCACTGAGCAGATTTTCAACCTCAGAATAATATGCGAAAAATACCTACAGCACCAAAAACAGCTAGCTATATCATGTGTTTGTAGACTTCAAGAAAGCATTTGACCGAGTCTGGCATGCAGCTCTGTGGGCAACCATGAGAGTGTACAACATCAACCCTAACATTATTGAAGTCATCAAATGCCTGTATGACAAGGTTACCAGTGCAGGCCTCCAAAACAGCGCCATCGGGAACTAGGTCAAACAACAATCGGCGTGCGTCAAGGATGCCTTCTTTCTCCAACACTCTACAACATCTTCCTGGAGCGCATAATGTGAGACGCCTTGCAGATCACAAAGGCACAGTCAGCATAGGGGTTAGAGCAATCTCCTACGTCCGTTTTGCGAATGACATTAATGGATTGGCTGGAGAGGAACAAGAACTTGAACAGCTGGTACAGAGGCCTGACACTGCCTCCATATAGCCTTTGGAATGGAAATAAGTGCAAAGAATACCAAAATGATGACCAACAACACCAATGGCATCAACACGGACATCAAAGTCCAAGGCCAATCCTTCAAAACGGTGCATAGCTTCAAATATTTAGGAGCCATTGTATCAGACAATGGGTCCCGACAGGAAATCCTCTCCAGGATCGCAAAAACAACTGCTGCCCTGACAGGGTTGAAGCCCATTCGGAGAGTCAGGACCATCAGCCTAAACTCCAAGGTAAGGCTGCTGCGCTCCCTTGTCGTCTCCATCTTCCTATACGCTTGCGAAACTTGGACGCTCACAGCAGATCTACAACGAATAATACAAAGCATGGAGATGAGGTGCTACAGAAGAATTCTGGGCATTTCCTATACCCAGCACATCTCCAGCGACGAAGTCCGAAAGACCATCACACAAGCCACTGGACAACACGATGACATGCTCACAGTGGTGAAGAAACGGAAACTCTGATGGTATCACCACGTCATCAGAGCTTCAGGCCTTGCAAAGCTTAAAGACCATCCTGCAAAGCGCGATGCAAGGAGGCAGAAGAAGGGGGATGCAGAAAAAGAGGTGGGAGGACAACATTCGAGAATGGACGGACTTGACACTGAGTGAAACAAAGATGGTTGCTGAGGACAGAGAAAGATGGAGTACGCTGGTTAAACGATCATCTATGGTACCCCAACGACTTTTGAGTTACGGGATAGAATATGATAGAATAGAAAATAAATAAATAAATAAATAAATAGCAATCAAAATAATACTAATCAAAAATGACTGGTGCTGGAATTAGCACACGCGAACTCGAGAATCTTACAACTCAGTTGGTCTCGTAATGGCGAACGTGGTAAGATAACAATCATTTTCATAAATGAGTATGTCTTTTTGATATAGTATCTTTGCCATGATTCTGTTTATTCTAATACTTGCAGTTACACAAACATAATATTTCTGACTGACCATGGTGTGTGTGTGTGTGTGTGTGTGTGTGTGTGTGTGTGCGGGCGTGCGTGCAATGACATAATGCATGCCACACACCACCTGCACGAATCAATAGATATGACATTGTGCACCAATCAAATAGCGCACTATGCTCTGCAGGATTCATACATAACAAGATGGCAAGCCATTCAAAAGTATTTTAAAACATCGCACTCCAAACATAATTATAGCCCCAAAACAAGCGTTAATTTTCTTGGCAGTGTTGTTGTTGTTGTTTGTAGATTATAGTCACACGACACTTTCGAATATAGGTGACTACTGGACCGATTTATACTGACACCAGCGGGCCAGTTGTTGGTAAAGGGGAAAATAATATGATCACACGTTGACCAATCCGGGATTGGCAGTGTTGTGCCTGTCCTGGGCTTTATATTCACGAAGCAAAAAGGAATAACAGGCCACTATCCGAACTATCTGCAGGCACAAAATGATCAACATCGGCTCAGCCAATGATTACATACAGCGCAAAACGTTTTTTTTTTCTTTTTAGAAAATGGTGAAGCGCGGTGACCGTGACCTTTGAGAAATTACAAATACGAATGATACAACTGACTGATTGATTTTATCATTCTTATACACCGCTTTTCCACCTCAAGAGCTCCTGTGGACAAAAAAAAAAAAGTTAAATTCGGAGCGACGGGCAGACGGACCGACTGAACGACCACCGAACTGGTGGTCGTTCAGTCGGTCCGTCTGCCCGTCGCTCCGAATTTAACTTTTTTTTTTGTCGCTACTGAAGAATGGGCCATGATCTCAAGTACCGAATCATTTATACCGTTTTGGTGATGATACTGAGCAAAACTCGACCAATTAACTTATGCCGTTATGGAGATATTGAGCAAAACGTGTTCAGAAACACGCCGGGGCCGGGTAGCTCAGTTGGTAAGAGCGTCTTGCTAGTAACCGAAAGGTCTCTGGTTCGAATCCCGGATTGGTCAACGTGTGATCATATTATTTTTCCCCTTTACCAACAACTGGCCCGCTGGTGTCAGTATAAATCGGTCCAGTAGTCACCTATATGCGAAAGTGTCGTGTGACTATAATAAAATCTACAAACAAACAAACAAACAAACAAACAATCAGAAACACAATGACTCCAGAGAGGTTGAAATTTGCGGTAGAAATCTGATGACACGGGAGGCAGACCTCTAACACAGGTAATGTTCCTATCAAGTTTGCTCAAACTCCGTTCTGTGGTTCTTGAGATATAGCTTCCATCAGACCGACCAACCGACAGACAGACCAATATTTGGCTTTTTCGTATTCCCCCACTATTTCCAAGTATTTTCAAATAAGTCTAAAGAAAAAAAAAGTATTATTTTTAAAAAAAATCACACAAATAAAAACTCTTCATGCAAAGGGCTAAGCCAAGTGAAATGCACAATTTCCATAAACATTCTTTTGAGCCTTGGGATTGTGCACTCCTTTTCCAAGTCAAAGCACACAGTCAGACTGGGTGACACAGACCACACGCACAAAGAGGTCATTGTTAGCTCTCTACTCTACTCTCTAGTCATGCTGTAATATTTTCTATTTCCCACAACTCAAGTGATCACACATATCAGCAAACCAGGCAACAGTCTCTACTATTGCAACATAGATCTAGATACCTCTGACGTTAGTTTCAATGTGACGACGGCGGTGATGATGATGATGATGACGATGATGATGATGATGATGATGATGATGATGATGATGATGATGATACCTTATGATGATGATGATGATGCCTTATGATGTTGATGATATACTGTGTCCCGCCTCGGATTCCTTGGAGTTTTATTCATTTACGGCGAGAGGGGAAAGTGAAAAATAAAATCAATATGACTTTACCTAATGAGTTAAGTTTTAAGAATTCCCTTTGATTTACGTAATTTGCTATTAATTAATTACTCAAGCTGTTCGCTAAACAGGCAGTGTGCGTAAGTGAGATGTACTGGGTACAATCAACGAGGAAAGATGGGGGAGAGTGCGAGTAGGTGTGGGAGGGGGGGAGGGTTAAAGTAGGGCTGTATTAATAGTTTGTTTGTTTTTTTAAATGCTGGGTTTGTACTTGACAACTACGAGGGCTCGTCAGAAAAGATGTTTCTGAAAATACTGAACCACCCCTTCAACACTCCACTTACCCCATTCCACTACTAGAATTACAACTCGTGACAATGTATATTAATTGAAAGCGGCGTCAAATCATAAAAATGTTATTCCCGAGAAATTTACCGCGAAATCCACATGATTTTAACGTCAGATATGATCGAATCACACATGACATAGTTTCGACCCAAAGCGGATCTTTCTCAGTTTCGTGTCATGGGAAACGCTGTTTTGCTTGTAAACGTTGAAATGTGAGAACAATGAAACGTCACATCATCCTTGACAGCAAGGAGAGGAAACATTCCAAATACCATTGTGACAATGTGCACAACAAATTTCACTTTACTACTACTTGCATAGTATTTGCACCCTTCTATAGTACTTCTATAATATATATTCACTTACTCCGGCCTCACAAGCAAATCTTAGCCATTGTTAGAACGTAGGCCTAATTTAGTAATTAATAAGGCGCTGACAGCCTATGAATGAATCATCACATAACTATGTTTGGTGTGTTAGTACTGTAACTTCGTTGCGCAAATTAGATGACTACAGTGGTGCTACAACAGTACGTCGTCTTAAAGTAACACCATTAATCACGACTTGTAATCAGAATGAAGACGGGAATGGGAATAGGGGGAGAGGGGTGAAGGTTGTACAGTATCAAATACACGGAAACGTTTTCTAATAGCGATTTCCATGCCTTTACACCCCATGTTTGAGTGCTAGATGTGTTGATTGTTGTGTGTGTGTGTGTGTGTGTGTGTGAGAGAGAGAGAGAGAAAAAAAGAGAGAGAGAGAGAGAGAGAAAAAAAAAAAAAAGAGAGAGAGAGAGAGAGAGAGAGAGAGAGAGAGAGAGAGAGAGAGAGAGAGAGAGAGAGAGGGTGAAATATGTGAGCGCGTATGTTGGTACAGATCGCCGCTCTTATAGCCTGCTTGGTTATTTGGGGAAAAGCGCGCTATAGCATTCATTATTATTATTATTATTATTATTATTATTATTATTATTATTATTATTATTATTATTATGAGAGAAAGAGAGAGAGAATGAATGAATGAACATTGAGGGTTAACGTCTACACCCACCATTGACGATACGGGGATAACCATCCCAGTAACAAGTGGTAGGTAGGGAGGGACCTTACTCAACACTAAACCACCGCAAGTTGGACTCATAAATGTGTATGTAATGCATAAAAGTGTTTGAAACATGTGAGCGTGATTGCTGGTTACAGATCGCCGCTCTCTGAACCTGATTTTATTGATTTAGGCAAAAGCGTGTACATCCGTTATTTTTATTATTATTATTATTATTATTATTATTATTATTATTATTATTATTATTATTATTATTATTATTATTATTATTATTATTATTATTATTATTTTATTATTATTATTATTATTATTATTATTATTATTTTAAAACTGAACAATGTAGACTAAGTGTAGGCCACCCAAGACTTAAAAAAAAAATTCTCTCCCTTTTGTTTTAAGCAATGCCGCCAAGCATGCTGTAAAACAAACATTAACACACACACAAATAACCCAATGCAAAGTAACAATCGTCAAACATCTGTATGGGGAAGTAAGCTCACCATTGAAAAAGAGGTTGAGGTTAGTTATTCATTGCTTACAGGGTCCAGCGGACTGCAAAGAGACGAATCAGGACCACAAAACCAAGACCACAACTTGGCTGAAAGAGGACTCACCCCTGATGCGCATAAAAGATCTGCCGAAACAACCCTAGTGGTAACACTGAAGGCACTCCACCAGCCCGTCACTTTACAATAAAGACATCCCACGCAGGGGACGCTGAGGCTATAATATAATTTATCGAACTCCCGTTTACAAAAACAAAATAGAATACAAACATCATTATAAAATATCAATAAAACAAATACATATAAATTGCCTACATTGCCAAATAATAACATCATAGGAAGCCCCCAGTGACCACATGGCAGAAAGCGTCCAATATTTCCAAGCTGATCCAACAGACCTCACACACAAATGAGGAGTTTTGTCCCGGAAGAGTTTTCAAGATTAAGAAAAAAAAAGGTAGGTGACTGGTCTAGCGAAGAAAAAGACAGTACAGTAGATTGATAGAACAGAGCAGGAATGAGAAAGAACAAAGGAGATAGACAGTGCCAGTGGGAATTTAAAGCGCTAAATTTCCAGAAAGTGAGGATACTATTCAATGTTGAGTTTACTAGAGGCGCTTACTTCATGTAGTTGAATTGTTGTTGTTGTTTTTTTTATTAGACTGGCATAGGTGTGCCAGAGGTTGAGGCGCACACGTCTGCCAGTCAAATAAAAAACAAAAATTCAACTAAATGAAGTAAGCTCCTCAAGTAAGCTCAACATTGACAAAGAGGCGCACACGCATGCCAGATAAAAAATAAACCACAAAAACAACAACAAAACAATTCAACTACGTGAAGTCAGCTCCACAACCCCTTTAAGCTTTTCCCTCCAGGTAACAAATATTTAAAAATAACAATAAAAAGCTCAGAAGGTGGATATTGCTTGCTGCAGTTAATGGCATTGCCATTCCTGAAACTATGCTATGTTCGCTGCTTTTAGACCTTGTATTTAAAGCGAGCACTCGTAGTCTTTACTGTAGTCCCTACACTAAAAGTAAGGCTGTTTTTGTTGCTTTTCAGTTCACACTTCTGCCGGTGTTTATTATTGCACAGCACAGGCCGTGGATCGTCTCTCCTAGATCTACTACGGTGCTATCATAGGTGTAGGTACTAGGCAAGGTCTACTCGTCTCTTTAGGGAATCGCTGACAGTAACACTCATATTTCGGTGCGCTAGAACTAGAAGTTTAACGAACATGCTAGAAGTAGAAGGTCGAAAACTTAATAAATATGTAATCTTTCAAAATATAACTGAAAAAGTGTGCCCAGAAAAAACGACATTAAACGGTGGCATTAAAATGCAAAGTAATTTACCGACTTTGATCTTTCTAATCTCTCGACTTTAAGAAAACCGTGACCCCTTGCTCTAAATACACGCATGTACTATCAAATAAAGTCCAGCAAAAGCTGTATTATGCCAAAATGATGACCTTGACCCCTTGACCTTCAGTGACTTTGACTTGACTGTGAGCTTGGCATTACCTTGACCATCACGTGATCTCACATGCATACATGTCTAATTTAAAAAAAAAAAAAAGCTTTTTGCATACTATGGGTTAAATAAACAGCCATTCCACTGTAACTTAAGGTAACATATTTTTTTACAATGTTTTTTCAAGGCCTAAAAAGACCTTGACCTTCAAGATCAACGCAAAAATTATATCACACACACACACACACACACACACACACACACACACCCACACACACACACACACACACAAACACGCACACACACACACAGAAAGATCAATTTATCATCTCTAAATACAACAAGATTGGACATATCTCTCATAGTTTAGGTTAAAGGCCACTTCAAAGTACCTATACTAGCCGACCTATCTTTGGAGTACAGAAACATTCCATAATAATAAGTAAAAATACTAATTAGCGTATTTCTAATCGCACTGCAAGACAGAGAAGAACGACAAATAATTAGGTGCCGTTTTAAACAATCAATAATAAAACAATCTGTAGTGTCTGTTTTTGCTGGTGGATGAGCTCCTACTGCTGTTCATCTTGTGCATTTGAGAGTGACTGTTTTAATGGAGTCCTGCGCTTTAAAAGACTGCAATCATTATCGTCGTCGTCGTCGTCATCATCATCATCATCATCATCATCATCATCATCATCATCATCATCATCATCATCATCATCATCTTAACGACTACAAACATGATCAACATCATGATCATCATCATCATTATCATCATAATCATCATCATCATCATCATCATCATCATCCAACAGTTCAGGCGATAAACATCAACAAATAGTACACATAAAAATCCTCTAGTAGGATCAACAAGTTCATAATGGCAACAAGAATGTTAAACGGAGATTGCCAGCCAAACCTTTGTACACTTGCATTTGTGCGGATGCGTTATTAGCTGCGAAGCCGAGCCTACAACAGCGCACAACTGATAGCAGAGGATGCTGCCAGACTAACCGACATTTTACTACTGGGACTAACAAAGGTGCCGCAAGCAGAACACTTGTTCTAAACTTCTCTCAGAACATATCTGTTACGAAATCCAATACAGGAATTCACTTCAACGATATTATTACACAGAAGAAACAATCCAGATACGAGTTAGGCAAACAAAATTTGCGAAAAGCAAAGACTATGGCGAGTATGGCCCTATGGGTCACACACTGTGTGGTCTCTAAAATAAATGTATACGAAGCAAATTAACCCACATAATTACATTCTGTTGGCAGAAGAAAAAAACTACTGGACCTATCCCAGGTTTCGTCCAAGTTCCTTGTTGCAGGCATAGTTCGTTTGTTCCCTCCCTCCTCCCCCCCCCCCCCTCGGTTCTCCCCCTTTCCCCACCCTACACCCCCCTTAATAAAAGTGCCACTTAAGAGTATCCCCTCTCCAATGGTAACTCCAGGCATTCATGAGTCGTCTGGAAGCAAGAAAAAGTCGCACTCCCAGTATCGTTGCTGACAGTTACGCAGAAAGGTTAGCTTGTCCCTATCCATTCCAAACAAAGTGGTAATTCGTACAGAAAAAATATCTGCGTAGCCGGGCCCGTGATTGTTGTTTTATTCTTCTAGCGTTCTAATCAAATGGAGTTTTGCGCCAAACAAGTGGACATTGGGGTGGACTCCATTGACAGGCTATGTGATACCTTAGGAAGAATCATTGTCACCAGAGTGTTTCAATTCTCTCTTAAACATAAGATGGAAAACAACGAAAAACAACAACGAAACCTGAGTCTCGTGGATTGTAAATCTTGTTCCAATGAATGATTACGTTGTTACCCATACAACGCTTTATAATGCAAACCAGTGCCACTGGTTCTCTGAATTCCTGGCAACGGTGGTCACTTGAAGAAAGGAAACAATTGTGGGTTTGTGCCAATCCTGAATACCAACTGCCCACAATCCACTCACATTCTGCATCTGGCATCATCCATTTACTCGTGACAATGAAATAATGACAATAACAATTAAAAAAGAAAAAAAGAAGACAATTAGCAGAGGTCAGGGGAAATGTGTCTGACTTTGGGGGTGGGGGGATGGTGTAAAGATAGAGAAGAAACAGAAATAGTACAATCTCTCGTCCTCATCGCCTCTTCACCTCAGTGGGCCCAAGTAGTCCGCTTTTTTCATAATGTTGTGATTGACCTTCACGTTAACCTGTCTCACCTGACGCATGGGGCAAGTGGCTGGCAGGTGCTAGCGCTCCCCATCACCCCATCATCATCTATCTACCACACCCTGACAGCAGTTCAACTCATCTACGTCAAGAGTATCGGGGCATGTGATTCATGGCTCACGAAGCTTACAGATGAACCTTCACGGTATCTTCCTGGTCCGTTGCTCCAAGCAGCCATTGCAAATAATAACGGGAATGGGAGCGACTTCTGATACCGCAGGATACCCTGAATGATCATCATTCTGACAGGAGCCAGACTACCCACCAACCACAGGTCTGAGACGGCGCAGCTTAAGCTTCTTTTTCTTTTTTGTTGATCCCATACCACATAGACTTAGCGTGAAGGTGTGAACTCTGGGTTCACCGTTCTACTGTATACAAACTAGAAAGGGGAGAGAGACGGCGGGGAGATCGTAGCAAGTGAGCCAGGCTAAGAGGAAGAGAAGTGAAGGAACGTACAGTCTGACAAGGTTTGGACCCTCTTACAATGAGTGTCAAGGACCACCAGAGCTTGCGTCGAGAAAAGTACAGCCAGACTGAAAGGCGCTGCTAAACCTGCTGTAACAATCCCCGAGCTCTTGAGCCAGGCTAGAAGGCTCGGCAAGTCACTAATTTCTGAGATCCACTTGAGCCTCCTTCCCCGTAAGGGTTTATCTAGCCAAGATGGCTCTCCTCCTAAAATAAGGGTCTGCGTCCTCCCCCTTGCATTATAACCTTACAAGTTCATTTTCTACACAAGACACAAGAACTACTCTATATTTCAGTAGTCCTTGGCAAGACAGTACAAGTTCAGCTCGCGGAATTAGCCTTGATAGGGTCTCGACTCTGCTTTGCCCGCCCCCGCACCTCCCCCTCCCTTCCCAACACTATTTCCACCACAATACTGCTCAGCAGCAGAGAGACTAAGCTTTATATTAACTTGAAGTCAGGCTTTGTTAATATATATCAATTTCATATGCATTGAAAACTCGTTAACATTATTTTATCCACAAAGTAACTTTCTACAATTTAGCCAAGTACAAGGCCAGGGTCAGCCCAACTTGCCTCTTCAACTTCATATTTGCCCGTTTGACAAATCAAGTTCTCAATTACAGTGCACAGATTTTTCTTGTCTGTCACAATGTGGTAGCACTGCACTTATTTTATTTTGCCGATAATTTGCACAATAGAATTGTTTGGATTGGTGCTGATCTAATCTTAAGAAGAAGAAAAAAAAGTGTTTCGGCATTGGCTAGACATTTTGGCACAATCGACGTAAATGAATTCACAAAATTGGCTTAGGCTGTTGTTATAACTTATTCACATTAATGCAATGACTGACTAATGTTTGATGTTCGCTACTGGTCTGATGTGGGAAAGCAAGCAGAAAACAAATAAACTTGTGCATGCCTTTTTGCATTTCCTTTAATTTCCATACATTATCCCAATGACACATGTATGCACTGCTCTGTTCAGTGTTCATAATAACGGCTGTTAATAAAGTTACTGCTCAGATTCTGCTTCGTTAGTATTGCTGACATGTTAGTCAAATTGTCGTGCACAACGTTTTAAAACAAACCTTCATTAACTCTGCTGCAGCAAAGGGTTACAACATTGCCTTTCTTATTAGGGTTCAATGACTCTATCACCTATTGTACCCCTGAAGTGACTTGCTAGAACAGGTACTGTGACAACAATGAGGCAATACTTCTGGCGAGGTCATTCTCAGCCTGGCAACACTCGAGAGAAATCTGATAGTATGGCTATCAGCACAGCCCATCAAAGTGCCTGGACTTGGACGTTGTAATACGACAATCACATGACAGCACCCTCTACTTGATGTCTTATGGGCTGGCCGCATTTAACTCTTAAGGAAGTCGGAAAAGCTGCCACTTAATTAAGTCAGGAAACCTTACTCTTGCTAGCTTCACAGTGATACTGGCGACGATGACCATGTTGACGATAATTAAGTATTAAACGTACTTAATGGTGACGACATGACAAGAGAGAGAGAGAGAGAGAGAGAGAGAGAGAGAGAGAGAGAGAGAGAGAGAGAGAGAGAGAGAGAGAGACAAACAGACAGAGACAGGCAGAGAGAGAAAGACAGACAGAGAGAGATAGAGGGGAGGGGGGGAGAGAGAGGAAATAATGTAGACAAGACAAAATAATGTAAAACTTGATGCCGTTGCTGATGAATTAAATCAAACATAATTTATGTCACTGAGAAATGCAGACTCCGTTTACTCCTTCAGATGAGAGTATAAAGCGAGGTCTAGTCTGTGCATGCATGCTTTCCATCACATGGACTTCAAAGATCCTGACCCTCATGTCCTAGACAAGTGAGTGCCGGCTACACAAATACACCCAGCAAACACTAGGTCCTTTCTCTCCATCCCCGGATCGCCCAGAATTGTGCTCAGTCATCTGGGTATCAGACTATGCACCCAAAGGTTGCAAGTGGGCGCCCTGAGCGGCTTGAGTGAGATCCTGTATCTGCCAGCGCCTTGAGCAGCTCTTGAGCTGGAAAGGAGCTTTATACAGAAACAACAAAATAAAAGAAATAAAATAAGACTCAAAAACCAACAAGGAGGGTTGAAGTAATCACTATTTGATTGAATATGAACCCAAGACAATGATGGAAGGGGAATCATGTTCAGACAGATAAGGCGACTCTCTTATTCCACAAAAACTGCAACAGCCGAGTGCCAGACAAGTAGAAAGCTGCATTTATTACCTTCAACCCCTTCCCTCAGCAAAAACAACAATCCGCGTTCTTAGTATTAAGTGACTGACTAGTGTCAAGCCTCCTTCCCTCTCTTAACTGACTGATTACAGGATTTTCCCAGTTGTTTGTGTCATGCAATCAAATGGAGATCTATCAAATCGACACAGCAGATTATCACACTGTTCACTGTGCCAAGGTAAAATGGAGGGTGACAGTTGGAGCCTTGAAGTAAAATGATAAAATCTGTGCAGAGGTAAGAACTAGGTCTGGACAGTACAATAGGGTCATAGACTCTTTAAAGGACATTTGATAGGGCAAACGGTCCATTTTTCCATATTATATAATCCCTTTTTTTCTCACCCTTTTCCTCACCATCAGATCAGATTAATTATGAAATCACGTTAATTTTCAGTCTACTGAACAGTTCTATCTTCTCATCACGCTCCCTTCTCTTCCCTCCCCCCTACCCTCCTCCCTCTCCTACAAATCTCATGAGTTTTTGGTATCATCTTCATCAAAGTGGATCGGAAGCATGTAGTCAATAACTGCCAACGATGGTAACTAATTGCCTGTACTCTATTTGGTTGCACACATTATTTAGTTCTTCTGTAGCACTCTACAGACTGAGTCTAACAGTAATACTTAACTTAGTAATACTATCCTATCCTATCCTGTCCCATAACCCGAAGGTCGTAGGGGCACCACAGATGATCGTTTAACCAGCATATTCCATCTTTCTCTGTCCTCAGCAGCTTAGTAATACTAATAGTACTTAATAAATAGTTTGAGAACTTTGCCTCACCCTTTACTTCTTAGGCAAGTTACTGCCTTAAATCCATTACCACTGTACCAGCAACGCCACTAATAATGAGCCTTTTCAGCTTTTGTTATACACATGTTTGTCAATATAGACAGTGTGAATTTACAAAACAATGTCTAATGATAACATGTTCTCATCAATATTAAAGCTCTCCTCCCTTTAACATTGCAATGATTTTCCCACATTAATACACTCCTCAAACACTTTGACATTGTTACGATTTTGCAAATTAATTGACCTGCTCTGTTACTAATGTCGATCTACTCAGTATTCTAGACTAGAGTAAGCAAGTTTGAATTATTGTTTACAGTTTATGACCAGTGTTTAGATTTTGAACCAAATATTTAGCTGATCAATCATTGAACTAACCACTCAACATTTATTTCTCATAATTATTAGTACAACTTATGTTAATCTGATTAATAAAAATTAATACAACAACAAATTCTCATATGATCTGCAATTGTCAAAATACTTTTGCTACTTTTTCACAAATTGCTACCTTGATTTGAGAAATTTTATAATAATAATTTATGATAAATACAATCTTAACACGTAACACCTTTAAAACACAATTCTGGAAACTAAACGTTTACTATTGTATGTATTCAAAATTATATTAATATGTCACATTAATTCCCTGAACAACTAAAACAAATCAGAACATAAAATTTCACTTTAAAAAACAGGGACACCTTGAACATTTAACCAGCGTACTCCATTTTTCTCTTCTCTGGTCCTGATTTGGCTCGAAAGAGTCCGCTGGACCTAAAGCAATAATCTTGTATTGTATTCTCTTTCTCTGTCCTCAGCAACCCTCATGGCTTTGCTCAGTGTCAAGCCAGTCCACGGTCCACCTCTTTTTCTGTTTCCCTCTTCTTCTGCCTCCTTGCACCGTGGCTTGCAGGATGGTCTTTCAACAATAATGTCTCTAATCCTATACTTGATTATATAACATTACTGTTGAACATGAAGCCTTGAAGGAAATACCATTCTAGACTCTAGTACAAATACAGACTGATAGACCTTCAGATGTTTAGTGTGGTGACAGAACAGCCTATATACTCTATTCTGTTGTAAGAAATGTAACTCTTGCTTGATAATGGAAATGTAGTACTCAAGTGTTCATTGTAGTAGTGTACACTCCTTCAGTCCTTTTTTCACTAGCTCGCTCAAAAGCAGTTTTATTGGATCAAAAATAAAATATAAACTTTAAGATATTACTATATGAAATATTGTTATAATAATACATAAAATGATAAATAAAAATTAATAAAGAAAAAAAATTCTTCCATTAAAAGTTTATTTTAACAATTCTTAACCCCACTTCTTAACTTACATACAAGTACTATGTAATTTGTTTCTCAAATGAAAAAGTTGTAGAATATGTTCATAATTTATAAAAGCAGCAACAAATGTTAACTTCGTAATATAATAAATAGGCCTAATATGCAATAGAACATTTTTAAACGTAAAAACCTACACTGGAAATAATGTTTCTAATGATTTATTACGTAACACACAATCGTGTACAGTGACAGTGACAGACGCACAACAACTTGCCAACAGACAGCTTTTTTATCTATGAAACTAAGATCATAATCATACTATTTAGTATAAAATTACGCGTTTACGTACAGCGAAAATTTTACGAACAGTAAAGACTAGGCTACTGTACGTGCATGCGTTTCTTTACTCACCTGTTACAGGTACTCCCAGCACGCTGTGTGCAACTATCACAATAGCAACACCCCACACAGACACCCAAACTTTAGTCCTGTCCGAAGCCATCACCAGCAGTCCTTTTCGCCACACAACGGCGGCGAAGTTCGTACAAATCCCCACTGGACTGACCAAAAGCACAAAAGAAACACAAATATCCGAACAGTCTAAGTTTTGAAAGAAGCAGACGGCAAAACTTTTCAAGCACTTTTTAAACTCTACATTGCACTGAGCAGTTTAGAAACACCGTACGCTCACACTGCCAAGAGTTCGACACAGGATGAGTGTCATGAGACGGAGTGCGAAGAAACAGATTCTCCCTCCACACTAAACATCGCAGAACACTTTCCTCTAGCCTACACCACACTAGGCTTGCCTCGCTTGCTGGGTATCCCCGTGTGACCTATTTTCTTTCCGTGGGCTGTTCTTGTTAATGAGCATTCAAATTCCGCATTTTGTCGAAAATTCAATTTCCCTATCAGTTACACAATAAAAACTTTAAAAAGGAGAAAACTAACAATAACATAAATTATCAAAATTATATTGTTCATTTTGTATGAGTGTATTTATTTTCTATATTATTTGTTTCAATCTTTTATCTATGCAGGAGGTAAACAGAACACCGGAGAGGAGTGGGATTCCGTGACATCACAACTACGTTTGCAAGCATGCAATCCGCGCAGATGCGGAAGTTACAAATTCAAGATGGTGAGTGTCTAGTTTGCTTAGAAACTTAGACGCTTTTTGTGAATCCTTTTCCCTCTTCTCTTATGGTTGATTATTAATCTGATATGAGACACAGCGAAAACAACTAACGAGTTTTGTAACATTTAGCAAATGCTGTGCTTTGGAGACATATATAAAGAATTTACAGACCGAAATTTGCATGTCATTCTTCTGTCTTCTCAGAACTGATTACTCATACTGAAGTTCTGACAGTTTTTGTACTTCGTTTTCTGTTTGAAATTATGTAGTAGT
Organism: Oncomelania hupensis; assembly: GCA_036898135.1. Lineage (NCBI taxonomy): Eukaryota > Metazoa > Mollusca > Gastropoda > Littorinimorpha > Pomatiopsidae > Oncomelania > Oncomelania hupensis. Next base: position 64,097,480 of record CM072518.1, read on the forward strand.
TACTTCTTGCCAGCATTTCATTTGTCCTCGTATATTCCTTGATAGATACAGGAAAAGTCGGACTTTGTTTATTTAGGTTATGGCCTCATTTAGCCTAGGTTATTGTATCGGTGTTGTCAGAGCCCTAAATTTTTGTTTGCCAGTAAACTGTCCAAAACGTTTTACAAAATAAAGAAATTCACAGATTGTGACATGCTTAGAATACCAAAATATGCAGCGAATTGAAAGTAGTTTCAAGAATCTGCTTGACTCCTTGAGAAAGAAACAACACAAATTAAGTACTTTCTAATTTGATTTCAAGATGATAATAAAGAATTGTTTGGTTTGACAGCCTGAAGTTAATCTTCAAGAATACACTCTGTTTGCTAATTTGACACCAAAACTAAGACCGCATTATGACTTTTACCTTGTGAGATAAATAATACATTCTTTCTTGAAATGTTGCAGAGTCTCGGATATCCATCTCTGCGCCCACAGCCTGAAGGAACAAAGACTCTGAAGGTGCCAGATGGCCCTTACGGAGTGCCAAATGTTATGTTGTATGGGTAAGAGTCAAATAATGTGTACTCATCTACATCATTATCAATATATGCAATTGCAAGGTACATGAACAAATGTAGGATTTGTCAGGAACATTGTGGCTTTTATAAAAGCTATGTAGAGCATTGCTTGGGTTCAGCAAAATAAAACAAAACTTCCATTTCCAACTTGCTTTTTGTCCAATAATGCTTATTACTGTCAGCTTAAACGATACTGATTTTATTTACTTCGCTAGCTGGCCCACCTCAGATTGACTAATTGTTGTGAGAAATGCTTTAGCTAAATACCATTTCCAGGGACATGATATATAATAACGTTTTGAAGGGTGACATTTTTATTATTCCGGTGACATTTCAACACCAGTTGTTCTCCTTTTAACTTTCATGTTTTATGTAACAACTGTATGAAGTGTATTTTATGTTTGATTTGCAACTTGAACTATTGTTCATTTTATATTAAGTTTTATTTTTACTGGATGTTTGTCTGCAGGCTCAACAAGACCCATGCCACTGAAGGTCTGGTGTCATCTCACCCTCTGGAATTTTCAGAGAAAAATGTGAGTGTAGTTGTGTATCCACAAAAGGGGATTCCTCGCAGTACACTAAAAGTATTAGTAGCTGGGCGTATTATTTATTGTTTTCATCATTCTTATACAGCGTTTTTCTAGCTCAAGAGCCGCTTGAGGCGCTGACCATTAATAGGATCTAACTCAAGCCGCCTGAGGCGCTGACCATTAATAGGATCTAACTCAAGCCGCCTGAGGCGCTGACCATTAATAGGATCTAACTCAAGCCGCTTGAGGCGCTGACTGTTAATAGGATCTAACTCAAGCCGCCGGAGGCGCCCACTTGCAGCCTTTGGGTGCATAGTCTGACGTCTGGACAGCTGAGCACAATCCTAGGCGCACAGTTAGAAGAGAACCTAGTGCTTGCTGGGTGTATTTGTGTTGCCAGCACTCCACCTGTCTATCTCCAGGACATGAGCCTCAGGATCTTTAAAGTCCGAATGATGGAATGTGTGCGTGCACAGACTAGAACTTGGTTTATGGTCTTATTTGAAGGAGTTGGGGCGCAGTGCCTCAGGGTAATTTTTTCCCCCCTTATAATTCAACACACTGCCACTGCCAATCTTTATGTTACATTGATAAAATTGCACATGGTATGTATATCTTTGCAAGAATATTATGTTGTTTGCCTTTTACAGAAGTGTCTACCTTATTAAGGTAAAGGTAAAGGTTGTCCCATAGCCTTGTGGCCGTAGGGGAGCGTGATGTTGGAGATCACACTTATTTTGGGCCAGTGTAATGAGGGTGATGCCCATCTCTCTCCCTCACAGCTTTACCTTCCCCACCCTTAAAGAGAGTAGGTACTCAGTCACAGTTGAGTCAACTAGGGGCGTTGTTATTTGTCGCTTCACGTTTTGCGGTCACCCATCCAAGTGCTAACCGCACTGGACGGTGCTTAACTTGCGACACAGTAGCGAGTGCTCCAACCACTGTGCTACCTTATTACCCTAACGTGAATTTAAACACATTTTTGGTCTGAAATATTCTAATACGATTTTTCAGCTCAAAATATGCATTTTCGCGGATACGATTTTTAGTTTGAAATTTTTTTTTTTCATGCAATCCGAATCCGAACTATTTCCATTGCTATTTGTTCTTATTGCGAATGCGTGAACAAGAAATCTCTAGCGAGAGATGTGGTTTGCGTCGGGTTTGTAGCTAAGGGGAATATAGGTAAAGGTAAAGGTGGCCCCATAGCCTTGTGGCCGTAGGGGAGCGTGATGTTGGAGATCACACTTATCTTGGGCCATCGTAATGAGGGTGATGCCCATCTCTCTCCCTCGCTGCTTTACCTTCCCCACCCTTAAGAGAGTAGGTACTCATTCACAGTTGAGTCAACTAGGGGCGTTGTTATTTGTCGCTTCACGTTTAGCGGTCACCCATCCAAGTGCTAACCGCACTGGACGGTGCTTAACTTGCGACACAGTAGCAAGTGCTCCAACCACTGCGCTATCCGACACCCCACACCGACAAGGGGAAAATGGCATCATTTAAACATGCAAATGAAACAAAATTGAAACGAAAACAGCAAAAACGAGGTGAAAAATTCTGCCAAAATGCAGGTTTAACACCAGCAGACATTCAAAAATGACTAAGACCCAGCCTTTTCCAGGAATTGTTGACTCAAGAAAGAGCCTTCACCATGTGTACTGCACTGTGTGCAGAAAGGATTTGGGAATTGGCCACAGTGATGGACACTACTTATAACAGCATACCAAATCTGCAGGCCACAAAGAGCATTGGTTGTGATAATTTTTTGGCCACTGGTGTGAAAAAAAATTCAAGAAAAAAGAAGCGCAACAGTTTTGCCTCAGGAAAGCGGAGATAAAAATGGCTGTGATGATAGGTAAATTAAACTAATTTGGGCTGTGCTTGTTGAGTTGTGTATGGTAGGAATTGATGTATGGTATGAATTTGGAAATAAGTAAATTTGAAATGCGTTGTAGGATAAAAAGGTGAGAGACAGAAAACATAATGTGCCAAATAAATGTTATCCTGCTGATTGTAATACTTGTTTATTTTTCTTCATTGCGAGCTGCACGATTTAGAAAATGACACACAGTACACATTGTGGTGCAGTCATTACACACAATGACCTCATTGTAAGTAGGCACCTCTGCTTTTATGTTAACTTATGCAAGAGTGTTGAGTAGTGATGGAACGGTATATTCCACACACAAAAAAACATGGCAGAATTGTGTGTTTATTTTATAGGGGTAAATAACCAACTTGCTGGCCACCGTCATGTCGTCAAGGAAAATGGCTCAGAATAACTTGTTTCAATTAATCAATTAAATGCTAGACTGGGTGTCATATGTACATTATTACTTGATTTTTGTTTTCTTTTACAACAACTGATTTTGAAAGTTTTTCATGCCACTATTCAACGGTGGAGAATGAGCTAGTATGAAATGTGTAGGTTTTCATCAGGTCCTTTTAATTTAGAACAAGAGCTTAAGTGAAATTACGGAGTTTATCGAATGTATAGGTTTCCAGAATCTGTACTGGTGTTCTGTATCGAGTGATCAGAGGGGAGGGGCGGGGAGTGGTGGATGTTTGGTATACTTTTCCAACTCTACTATCTACAACTATGTAGAATGTTGGTATTATATATAATGTTTACATTAATATTTGAATATAACTTGCAAGTTATACTTGTTGCTTGTTACAGTGGTTAGCACACCAGCAGAAGATGGATATGGTGATGCTGAGAAACTCACAGGGTATCCATGCACCAATGCGTCTCCATTTTGAACAGAGCATTGCACAGAAGGTGAGTCTTCCATTACAACAACAAGATCTTTAGACACTAGGTGACAGCACATCCACAAACACAAACGCACACTGCAGACAAAATCCAGAAGAAATGATGTCGTTTATATTAGCTGTGATGATGATGATGTCCACTTGTATGGCGCACATATCCATGCTGGCAGCATGCTCAGGGTGCAGGAGGTTGGGGGAAAAAGAGTGAAAAAAAAACCAGCTCTATGTACACACTCAAAAGAGTAAAAAAAGATACGCCTCTTGAAAGAGTCAAGTGTCTCTACAACTTTCAAGTCCTGGGAGAGAGCGTTCCACAATGCTGGGCCACAGTGGGAGAAGGAACAGGGACCAAAGCACCTCTTCCTGTGACCATCCACACTTGGAACGGACAACATAAACTGGGAAGAGTAGCGAAGGCGCCTTGAGGGTTTGTGGGTAAGGACAATGTCTCTCAGGTACCGGGGAGAGGTGAGGTCATGTACACACTTGTAGCACAGGGAGAGGACTTTGTGGTCAACTCTCTTCCTGACTGGCAGCCAGTGAAGTTGTAGGTGAGCCGGAGTGATATGGTCTGTCTTCTTGCTGCGGGTGACAATCCTAGCGGCCGTGTTGTGAAAATGTTTTCTTTGTTGTTTGGTCTGGTGATTGGTGCTTGTTCGGATTTGTGCATTTCTCACTGTTGCATGTTACATTCGTTGTTCAATGCATGAAAGAATTCATATTTCAATTGAAGTACTTTTGGATACTTTTGGACACATAAGACTAAAAATCTGTCCATGCAAGTATCGACCGTTGGGACATTTAAAACTTGTCAGTGAACTATTGACATTGAAAACGTTTCAGTGTGCTGAATAGGAATGGCAATAGAATAATGCCTTCAATACTGCGGAAACGTGTTGAACACAAATCAAATGCTTAACTGCATGGGGACAGCGTCGGCATTCCAGCATTAAAGTTGTGCGCCATTGATCCATGTCTGAAAAAAAATCCTCATTAAGAAAATGAAACTTATGAAATAAATAACTAATAAGTGACCTACAGAAAGCATAGGACTCTTGTTTTGTCGGACCTAATCCATCTTTTTCTCTAACAAATCAAAGATTTATTTTAAATGATTACTGAATGTGGGTTTTTATAAGATTGTTTTTTGATGCCCCGTATGCGACAATGATGAAGGGAGACAACTTTTTGCACGCATAACCCCGTGTTTTTTTTTCTTTACAAGAAACTACCAGTGCAGTTGCTTCCCTTCCTTCACCAACCTGCAATTTTATCAAAGATTCAAAGAACAGTTCAATACTATAACTGGGTCTGAAAACAAGGTGTGTGTGCATGTTAAATTTGCTCTCACCTTTTATTATAATATTCTGTTACAGAAATGTCTGAAATCACTGTTGAGAAGGGACTTTAAACTAAATCTGAATATTGAATGGAACTATTTCAGATGCAAAGGTTGCCTTGCCTGCCAAGCTCAAATGTGCTGATGGACACACTGACTGGTCGTGACGAAATCATCGGCTTTGAAGATGTCCTGAATGGTATGTTACCTTTTTTTTTTTTTTTTGGCAAAAACAATGATGTGCAGTCTAGTTGACAATGAACATACCAAATATTACTGTCAGGCAGGCATGATGAAAAAGCTGTTTTGATTGTCTAGGTGTGTTAAAAATCTCTATCTATTATTTCTACCTTTCAGACATCAGTCTTTGATGATGATGATGATGATGATGATGATGATGATGATGATGATGATGATGATGATGATGATGATGATAATCTATTTCCTTTATAAATTTTTGCCTTTCCCTCCAAAGAAGCTCAAAGGTCATAGGATAACACACAGCTTGAATTTTATCTGTAGTTGACTAGTCCATTCTAAATAGGTTTTTACAAATCTTCATCTTCAACAAACATCAAGTCAAGTCAAATAATTGTATTGTATTCATATACAATGAATAATGTCTCAGAATTGAAATACACACACACATTCATGCGTAGATACATGAACATGCCAAGACGGGCAATTGCAGAAATAGCTCTGCATCCTACTTTTCCGTAATTTTCACAAAGTTATGAACCAAAGAACGTTGCTGGGTTAAAAGAGATTTTTTTGTGAACAGATTTCACTTACTCGTATTGGTTTGTGTTTCAGATCCCAGCAATGCTGAAGTTGTGGGTCAGCCCCATATCCTGATGGAGAAAAGACTGGGAATTCTGTAGAGAATGGTGTCAGAGAACACACTGCATTGTGGAGGTTGAATGTGTTGTACCCTGTGGATGCGGCACTGAGAAGGAATTCTAGACTTTGTGGAGAATGTGTAACTTTTGTTTTCGCTATTCAATTATACTGTTTTGTCTTTTTTGTTACGTTAAACGGCTGTGTGGGGAAAGAAAGAAATCATGTTATTGTCTACCAAGTCCAGAATGTAGTTTTTGTCTTTTCTTATGCAGTCCTTGTTTTGAAGAAAGAAAGGAAGCCTGTTTCTTTTTTTTCCACATCTCATTCCAGCTCTTTCTCTCTCTGTCTCTCTCTGTCTGTCTCTCTCTGTCTCTGTCTGTATGTCTGTCTCTCTCTCTCTCTCTCTCTCTCTCTCTCTCTCTCTCTCTCTCTCTCTCTCTCTCTCTCTCTCTCTCTCATATATCTCTCTCTCCCCCCCTTTGATGCAGTCTTCTTCTTTGAGACCCTTTGACACTTTCCCAGCTCTTTAACATTGTCAGCACCATTTTATCTTGGATTTCCCATCCTCATTCTTCCAACCCTCACACCCCTTCTCGCCCCTCCTCTCTTCCAACAACTTTTCTCTCTCTCTCTCTCTCTCCTCTCTGACTGTCTCACGACTTCCAGGAATAGCTAGTAAAAAATACTAAGCAGGCTAAATAAAAACTTAACAGAATGTGTCTAGAAACACCGACAATACATGCACTTTGTCTCCCCTCCCCCTATCCCCCCACTCCCTCTACACTCCAACACTCGCACACCCCATCCCACCTCCAAATTACCCCATTCCCCAACCGCCCACAAAGAAAAAAACAACAACCAAAAACAGGCGAGTTTTTTAAAGCAAGGGAGGTAATCATGGAAATTACTTGTACAAGAACAAAACGTCTATATATCTGTGTATTGTTAAGCGCTAATTGATGTTTAACCTAAAGGTGAACTGCATTTAAAGTGCGAAGTTTTAATCAAGTTTCATCTAAGTGAACATTTCTAATATAACATTTCAATGGTGGCTGCTTGTATTCTTTTTCTTTTTTTTAACATTTGTTTTTGTCCATTTATATTAACATCTGAAAAAATAATAATATAGAGAATTAGGTTTAAGGCGAGTATAGCATCCATGGTTATTATTATTATTTTTTTTTAATTCCAAAAATGTAAGTAGATTTTTTTTTTCTAAGTTCGAAAGACTATAGACATTGTTTTAATTTTTATAATATTTGTTTGTTTATTCACATCACATAGCTAGGTTTGTAAGCGCAACAAGCTAATGTGCACATCAACATTTATGTTTTCTTGTGGTTGTTTTTTTTTTAAGGGGAAGATGATTCAAGGACAAATTCATCCACATTGGCAAATAATTTTTTTTTAAAAATCCTTTTAACATTCGAACAATTACAGTCCCCAAAAATGGTAGCTAAAACAGATGAAATGGCTTTGTCATTATTGTTTTCCTTTGTTGTACCAAAAAAAAAAAAAACAACAACCAGCAGACGACATTATTAGTACAGTCTGAAATTCGAATCATCACTATGAAATAAATGTCTAAAGTCGTGTTCAAACAATTATAGCCGAAGAAAATGGCAGCTGAAACAAACGATATGGTGGTTGTTTTTTTCTTATTTGTGCACAAACAATAGACGACGTCTTCAGTCTAATCTAGATTTCGAATAATCTGGTCACAACGTGGGCATCATGTTAAGACATTTGATTGAGAGTAGCCTACCAAAATAAAAATCTAAAACATTAAGAAAGAAAACAGATAATGTACGAAATAATTTTCAAAATACAGATCGTTCATTGCAAAGTACTCTTTTTTTTTTTAAACTGGCCTTTGGTAAAACCAAAGAGTTTAGTATACAATAATAATAATAAAATAATAAACTCTTTGGTAAAACTGCAAAAAAAATCATTTATTTGAAACGATGATTCATGAAGGAAAATGTATTAAATGCATGCATTTCCACACAACAAGCATGATAACAGTCTCGTAATGGGATCTACTCAGTTGCATTCTTCTGCGGTTTGTCTTTTAACTTTTATTCCAGCTGTAAGAGGTTTGTGTGTGTATGTGTGCGTGGGTGTGTGTGTGTCACTACGAGAGAGAGAGAGATAAAATAAGATTTAGTTAGTTAGTTTTTCATTGCTTACAGGGTTCAGCGGACTGCAAAGAGCCGAATCAGGACCACAAAATCAAGACCACAACTTCACTGAAAGAGGACTCACCCCTGGTCCGCATAAAAGACCTGCCGAAACAACCCTAGTGGTAACCTGAAGGCACTCCACCAGCCGGTCACTTTACAATACAGACATCCGACGCAGGGGACTCTGATGCTATGCTCTAATTTATTGATACCCCTCCTCCCCCTCCTCGTTTACAAAAACAATATAGAATACAAGCATCATTATAAAATATCAACAAAGCATATACATATAAATTGCCTACATTGCCAAATAATAACATCATACGAAGCCACAGCGACCACCTGGCAGAAAGCGTCCAATATTCCCAAACTGATCCAACAGACCCCAAACACAAATGAGGAGTTTTGTCCCGGAAGAGTTTTCAAGAAAAAAGGTAAGTGACTGGTGTAGTGAAGAAGAAGATAGTATAGTAGATTGATAGGACAGAGTAAGAATGAGAAAAAACAAAGGAGAAAGACAGCGACAGTGGGAATTTAAAGCACTAAATTTCCAGAAAGTGGGGATACTATTTATACTGAAACCCCCGGCAACCCCTCGGATGGATAAGATAAGATAATTCTTTAATTAACGAAAAGGGGATAGTACATGTAGAATAAGCAGTTGTTTGCTTTTTTACATCTCACCCTCGCCCTAAAGAGGGACTAGTCTACTGAAACTACAAAACAACATTAAAACGATATGTTTACAGATAAACTTGAGTAATAACACAGGTATGTATATGACATGCAATGAGTGGGGGGGGGGGGGGGGTAGGGTTGCTCATCAATTTTATATTTATGTTTAACATTTATAGCATTCTAAAGATCAATTGGTTTGTAAGCAACAAAGCTTATAGGTCATTATACACATTAACTAGCACATATGCATCAAGGGCGGATTTTGGGGGTGTGCACTTGTGCACGTGCACACCCCCTAGAAATCACACACACACACACACACCCACACACACACACACACACACACACACACACACACAAAGGAGGAAAAAAAGGAGAAGAAAGAAGAGAAAAAAAAATATGCTAATCCTCACTCACCACAGTTTCATGTACCTCCAAATTAGTTAGTGTTTTAAAATTATTTTTTATTCATCAGATCTAGATCTACAGGTATTTCTTGTACATGCATCAAGTCAGTTTTGAATAAAACTGATGTGAGTGGCTATTTCTTGTTTTATTTGCAGTAACCTTACCTGTCTTTTTTATAAACCTTTATGCAAGAGGTTCTGCTATTGTACATTTTATCATCACAGTTTGCAGAGGGGTGTGTGTGAGGGGAGGGGGAAGGAGGGCTAAAAAGGACTTTAGCAAAAAACAATACTGTTTTCCGTCCTCAAAATAATGCCCAGAATGCACCAGCTTGCACAGATTGTAACCATTATTTTCAAATTTTTTCGGAAGGGGGGGGGGAGGGGCACCCCCGGACCGCCCAAGCAAGTTCACTCGCCTGCTTTGCAGGCTCGCGCATGTGGCTTCGCCACTTCGCATTAATGGTTTCAGGGACGACTGCGCACCCCCTCAACAATGGCAAAATCCGCCCCTGTGCATTATTTTCCAAAATTAATGAAACAAAACAATATACATTGCATAACATCCTCAATAGCAAAGATGTTCTTCTGTTTGTTTATTTTTACATGTACAATAAAGGTAATGTTTATTTTACTTCATAAGATGGGAAGTATATTAATACTCATGAAATATTCATGTTGGTAGTTTGTATCAACGAAGAATATAAAGCATGGAGATGAGGTGCTACAGAAGACTTCTGGGCATTTCCTATACCCAGCACATCACAACGACGAAGTCCGACAGACCATCACACAAGCCATTGGACAACACGATGATCTGCTCACAGTGGTGAAAAAACGGAAACTCCGATGGTATGGCTACGTCAAAAGATTATTAGGTCTTGCAAAGACCATCCTGCAAGGCACAGTGCAAGGAGGTAGAAGAAGATGGAGACCGAAAAAGAGGTGGGAAGACAACATTCGAGAGTGGATTGGTTTGACACTGAGCGAAACAATCAGGGTTGCTGAGGACAGGGAAAGATGGAGTACGCTGGTTAAATGATCATCTGTGGTGCCTCTACGACATCCGAGTTACGGGATAGGATAGGATAGTTTGTATCAGGAAGATTGGGAGAGAGTACAATAGACTGCTACCTGAATAAATTAAACTAGACTTACACAGATCAATCCCAGGAAGAGGAGTGTTTAACAGCATGACTTAGCGTGAAGTTCTCAAAGTGAATTTTGAGCATGTGGTTTGTGGTAGGCTACATGTCCAGTGACAATTTTGTGCATAAATGAACCCTTATTATAAGCCAACCTTGCTTAGAGAGAGAAGAAAAAGAGAGAGAGTGTGTGGGTGTGTTCGTGTGTGTGTGTGTGTGGGTGTGTGTGGGTGTGTGTGTGTGTGTGTGTGTGTGTGTGTGTGTTTTGTTTTTTTGGATTCGATGTTATTAGTACAACAAAAACAATGTATGTAAAAAAATGAATATCAATGTTGTCATCCTGGAATCACTCAACAAACGTAAACGTCGGGCCGGTTGCAGTGGACAAAGTTCGTCATGATAATAATGGCCCTGTATTTCACGATAATTATTCAACTGGACCCATTGCTGTCAAAAATTTTTGTAGCGTTAATGTTTTGCCAGATAGTGTTCTTAGTCGATTTTTATGGTTCTTGGGTTAGGAAAAAGCAGGAGCTTGCCTTTGATAGAATTGGTATAACAGTCATCGCCATTGCATGTCCCCCACTTGCAATGCCTCACCCTTTTGATTCTCCTTGTAGTGGGGGAATATATATATAAAAAAAAAACTAAACTATATGGAACGGTTTTGCTACATGCTGTATGTTGTCAAGTAAAGGCGTATAGGACCAAGTAGGCTTGCTGTCAGAATGTTGCTCCGAGGCTAAAAAGTAGAGCTAATTTTGGATTGGTTGAGAATTCTTCGCGCGGAGAGGCAAAAAGTAGGGCTATTTTTGGATTGGTTGAGAATGCTTCGCGCGGAAAACCCTATTATTACAACTATTGCTTCTTCTTCGTCTATTCTCCATTTTCTAAATATCATTTCTTTCTTTCTTTGAATTCTATTGGTAAGTATTTTTATGTTCTCTCGTATGTTTTGCCACCCCCCCCCCTCCCCCCGCTCTGAAAAATGGCTTATGATATGTCTTAACTGGAAGGTTCGAGAAGGTTCCAAAACATTTTTCAAGCTTCTCATATACCGAACCTACGTTCTAGAATTTTTTTAAAATATTTTTTTAATTTTTTTGGTAGATTGCCGAAATTTATGTATGTATTAATTTATTTATTTTGTCTAAAAAGGTTCAGCAACCTAGGTTCTGGATTTGAGAACCTCGAAAAAAAAAGTTTGTTGAACCTTCACGAACCTTCCAATTAAGACAAGCCAGCAGTTCAACACTTTGCATTGTGGGATTTTTGTCTTGTTTTAGTTTTTGGAGGAAGTTAGCATTGTTGGCCTATGTACACATGTGTTTCTCATTACCGGTCCCTTCAGTCGCTTAGTGAATGACAATTGGACGGAAGATCACAATGTGGAAGTTCCACCCTAATATGTAGCTGTGGGCTGCAAACAAAGGCGAAGGGCCATAACTGCAGCTAAACTCCCGCCAAAGTGGAGCGACATTTGAACGGCAGCTAGTACTAATCATGTCCAAGTTCGACCCTAATCTTACTGAATACGAGTAACAAAGTCGGCCAGCCCAATTTCGGCCGAGTCGCAGGCCAACTACCCAAAATACCCAACGGGGCTTTTAGTCTAGCAGGTACTATGGATCCGCGATAGCAAAAATAAGGTGGATCCTCTATCACGCATGTATTATAAAAAGGACGGGTGGGAAGGGGGAGGGTATGTGAGGGGTGGGAGGGGGGAGAGCCGGTTAGCTCAGTCGGTACAGCGTCTTACTAGAGTAACCGAAAAGTTCCTGGTTCAAATCCAGGATTTTCCAACGTGTGACCATATTTTTTCCCCATACCATCAACTGGTTCGCTGGTGTCAGAATAATGTGACCAGTAGTCGCCTATACGCTCCGGCGTCGTGTGACTATAATCTACAATTACCCTTTAAGACGACAGAATCGACCGCTTAGAGGCTTTAGTTTTAAACCGCGTAAGCAGGAGCATGTCATTTGCCTTAAATCAAAAAGTTATAGACGAAATAGGCTGTGTGATAGTTGAGAGTAACGCCTATCTTATCCTATCCTATCCCGTAACTCGAAGATCGTTGGGGCGTTACAGATGATCGTTTAACCAGCGTACTCCATCTTTCTCTGTCCTCAGCAACCCTCATGGCTGAGAGTTCCGCACATAAGAAAATAGGCCTATATCAATGTCTTCCCTATCCTATCCTATCCTATCCTATCCTATCCTATCCTATCCTATCCCATAACTCGGAGGTCGTTGGGGCACCACAGATGATCGTTTAACCAGCGTACTCCATCTTTCCCTGTCCTCAGCAACCCTGATTGTTTCGCTCAGTGTCAAACCAATCCATTCTCGAATGTTGTCCTCCCACCTCTTTTTCGGTCTCCCTCTTCTTCTACCCCCTTGCACTGTGCCTTGCAGGATGGTCTTTGCAAGACCTGATGATCTGGTGACGTGGCCATACCATCGGAGTTTCCGTGTTTTCACCACTGTGAGCAGGTCATCGTGTTGTCCAATGGCTTGTGTGATGGTCTGTCGGACTTCGTCGTTGGTGATGTGCTGGGTATAGGAAATGCCCAGAAGTCTTCTGTAGCACCTCATCTCCATGCTTTGTATTCTTCGTTGGAGATGAGGTGCTACAGAAGACCTCTTTCCAGTTATACAGAACTGTAAGGAAGCTATTATAGGTTCGTTTGTAAGCTTACGCGGTTTGAAAAAAAAACTGTTTGAGCGGCCGACGCGTTTGGCCAAAGACGCATTGTGCTCTCACCCTTCTGTTACGTTGGAGACGCGTGCGATAGTAGGCTTGCGTGTGTGACGCGCGCGATAAATCTGTTCGTTTTATTTTGCAAAGCATGCAATAATAGAGGGTATTTATCTTTGATTTGATTTTGCGTTGTTGTTAGAAGAAGCTTTGTATAACGTTGATAGTTTTGGTTGCTCGATATTATTTGAGAATTTTCTAGAGTCGGTTGTTTACTGTCGATCGAAGCGTATGGATAATTCTAGTGGTAACCACGAGACGCTTCCATCCCAAATAAGGTTGTGTGACGTGAGACAGTGATGATGAAATTACTTTTGATTGGTTGTGGTGTTTTATGCAGGGGTATTCTCGCTTGTTCTGGAGTATGTAGAGACTGTATAAGTGCCGCACTGTTTCAAAATAAGAGTGTTGAAAGTAAAAAGTTGAGAGTGGAAAAGGTGATTGTATGCAGTGTTGATGTATGCTGAATAAAGTTTGAAAACTACATACGAAGACTTTGCCTTGTTGCTGAGTGAGCAGGCTGCGTGGATAAACGAACCTGAGTTACACTTTATCAGGTTTCAAGCATCGGGGCTGAATGAACTGATAAAAAAACAACATCGAGTGTAACACCTTCTATCTATTATACATGGGCTGTAGGCTACCACTGCTACCGCTATGCTATCTATGATACATGGGCTGTAGGCTACTACTGCTACCGCTATGCTATCGATGATACATGGGCTGTAGGCTACTACTGCTACCGCTATGCTATCTATGATACATGGGCTGTAGGCTACTACTGCTTCTATCTACGAAACCTATCTACTACTGCTACCGCTATGGTATCTATTATACATGGGCTGTAGGCTACTACTGCTACCGCTATGGTATCTATAATACATGGGCTGTAGGCTACTACTGCTACTGCTAAGCTATCTATGATACCTGGGCTGTAGGCTATTAATGCTACCTTCTATGATACATGGGCTGTACGCTACTACTGCTACCTTCTATTTATGATACATGGGCTGTACGCTACTACTCCTACCTTCTATCTATGATACATGGGTTGTACGCTACTACTGCTACCTTCTATCTACGATACATGGGCTGTACGCTACTACTGTTACCTTCTATCTATGATACATGGGCTGTACTCTATTACTGCTACCTTCTTTCTATGATACATGGGCTGTAGGTTACTACTGCTAAACCTATGCTATCTATAATACATGGGCTGTACTCTACTACTGCTACCTTCTATCTATGATACATGGGCTGTATGCTACTACTGCTGCCTTCTATCTATGATACATGGGCTGTACGCTACTACTGTTACCTTCTATCTATGATACATTTGCTGTACTCTACTACTGCTACCTTCTATCTATGATACATGGGCTGTACGTTACTGCTGCTACCTTCTATCTATGATACATGGGCTGTACGTTACTACTGCTACCTTCTATCTATGATACATGGGCTGTACTCTACAACTGCTGCCTTCTTTCTATGATACATTTGCTGTACTCTACTACTGCTACCTTCTATCTATGATACATGGGCTGTACGTTACTGCTGCTACCTTCTATGTATGACACATGGGCTGTACTCTACAACTGCTGCCTTCTTTCTATGATACATTTGCTGTACTCTACTACTGCTACCTTCTATCTATGATACATGGGCTGTACGTTACTGCTGCTACCTTCTATCTATGATACATGGGCTGTACTCTACAACTGCTGCCTTCTTTCTATGATACATTTGCTGTACTCTACTACTGCTACCTTCTATCTATGATACATGGGCTGTACTCTACAACTGCTGCCTTCTTTCTATGATACATGGGCTGTACGCTACTACTGTTACCTTCTATCTATGACACATGGTCTGCTTGTTACTACTGTTACCTTCTATCTATGATACATGGGCTGTACGCTACTGCTGCTGCCTTCTATCTATGACACATGGGCTGTACGCTACTACTGCTACCTTCTATCTATGATACATGGGCTGTACACTACTACTGCTACCTTCTATCTATGATACATGGGCTGTACGTTACTACTGCTACCTTCTATTTATGATACATGGGCTGTACGTTACTACTGCTACCTTCTATCTATGATACATGGGCTGTACACTACTACTGCTACCTTCTATCTATGATACATGGCTGTACACTACTACTGCTACCTTCTTTCTATGATATCTGGGTTGTAGGCTACTACTGCTACCTTCTATCTATGATACATGGGCTGTACGTTACTACTGCTACCTTCTATCTATGATACATGGGCTGTAGGCTACTACTGCTACCTTCTACCTATGATACATGGGCTGTACGCTACTGCTGCTAGTTTCTATCTATGATACATGGGCTGTACGCTACTGCTGCCAGTTTCTATCAATGAAACATGGGCTGTAGGCTACTACTGCTACCTTCTACTTAGTTACTAGTGCTACCTTCTATGATACATGGTCTCTACGCTACTACTGCTACAGCTATGCTATCGAGGATACAATTTCTCTTTGATATCGCGCATCCATTCTTCTTGGCTAATGCCCCTGTAAACTAACCGGCATACCGTCGCATGCAGTAATCTGTCGTTTGAAAACAAAAAAGGGTGACAGTTAGAAGATCTGCCAAAAAAGACAATAACACCCCAGAGATCCAATTTTAAGTGGAGTTCACAATCGTGAAGCCACACTTGACACGTTGAACTTTTGTCGTGCGTTTAGACGAGTTCCACGATTTCTCTATTTTATAATAAACTCTCTTAACAAACTGGGGATCATGCCTGAAGTAAAAGTCTACATTTTATTTTATTTTGTGTATTTGTATTTGCGTGTGTGTGTGTGTGTATGTGTATGTGTGTACAAATCTTCGGGTCGCGGGTCGGACAAAACGTCCATTAGTCTGCCCTTTTAAACTCTTACGCGTGGAAAGCAAATCCTACATAAGCGATCATAGAGTGTCCAGCCCGAACTAGATTCAAAAGAGCCGTGCGTGGTCTTCTACTTAAGAGATTCTAAATCACCTCTATTTTATTGAGAAAATACATGTCAGCAGCTTCTGACAGATTTAGGTGGTTTTGTTTTTTAAACTATATAATAAATAACAAAGAATCTCGCAATCGTCGAAGATTGTGTAGTTGTGCAACTAAATACCAGGTGAGAAGCATGTAAGTTACATACTTCTTCCTCCTCCTCCTCCCTTTTGTGTACTCCTCGTCCTACTCCTCCTCATCATCATAGTTATCATCATCATCATTATCATCATCATCATCATCATCATCATCATCATCATCATCATCATCATCATCATCATCATCATCATCATCATCATCATCATCATAATCATCCTTCTCATTCTCCTTCTCCTCCTCATTTTGATTATCATCAACAACAACAAAACATAATCGCCGTCATTATCAACAACATCCCCACCATCATCAGCAGCAGCAGCAGCAGCAACAGCAGCAATTGCAGCTGCAACTTCTTCACACTGGTTCTTCAGACGGAATCTTCACCACGTCATCATCGTTGAATGACTACTTTTTCTCAAAACCAAGAAGAAAGCCAGAAACTAGAAGAGAAATGTTGTGCTGTGGAATGAACGAGGAGGGAAATGTCTGCTGATACCTTTTATCGCCATTAGATTGATCAAGACCACAAAACCAAAAACAGAAAAGGAAAGATTCATTGTGAAAGCATAGGCCATTTAAATACTAAGCAAATCCTAGGGCAGAGAACTTAAGACTATTGACAAGACGAACCAACGGAGTTCTCTCTCTCTCTCTCTCTCTCTCTCTCTCTCTCTCTCTCTCTCTCTCTCTCTCTCTCTCTCTCTCTCCCCCTCCTCCAGCAGGGTTAGGTATAGTTTACACCAGACCATGATATGGAATAATATTCCGTGTTTCTTACGCGTAAGAAACGTCGACTTTTGGAACTTTGGAACTTTGGAACTTTGTCCTTTTATTAAACAAACAAATGATAAAACAGCAAATATCAAGTTAGGCTCCTAGCCCAGGGGGGCCGTATAGCCAGACAAGGGGGGAAGATGGGGGGATAGGGATACACAATATATACATAGTGATTACAAGAACGGCACTATATTACAAGACACAGCAGCCTCTAACTACACACAATAACAAATGCACTAAATGAAAAAGCAACAACAATGTTCAAACATTTGTGACACCTCTTAAAAAAATAAAAATAATGAAGAAAAAAAAAAAATAAATAAATAAAATAATAATAATAAATTGATATGCACTCAAAAGAACAATCGCATAAAGATACAAGATAAAACAAAAACAACAGTCATCAGAGAAGTGAAAGAACAAGGGAAAAAAATGCCAGAACAGTGAAGCACACATGCATGACCACCAAACAGTACTCAAATATTGGAGGGAAAAAAATAAATAAATAACCAATGCTGTACTACTTAAAAAGTGAAAGTATTATTCCAATAAGAAAACTATTGAGCAGGTGGAGATGGTAAAGCTCTATACAATAAATAACATAAGTGAATGTGATTTACCATTTTTATTATTATGCTATGAAACAAACAATATCGCCTTTTGCTAAGAAGTAGCATTTGCGATTTTATTTTCATCGATATTTCTTTTGATTTCTCCATCTCGCAAAGTCCGCTTGATGTCTTTGGCATTTCATTCCAAAATAGACGCACGTTTCAATGTACACTCCTTTCTTTATTTCTTTCGTTCGTTCTTTCTCCTCCTTCGTTTGATTTTATTTTATTTTTTATTATTATTTTTGTGTGTGGTAATTTCTCCCTCTAACTGACCTCATCTCCTGGCTTCTCATTTCAACTCGTTGCCATAGCAACCGCGTGGCTTTAAAAAAAAAATTTAAATGTTCATTTTTTTTTACGAAAACCGTCAAAGCGAAAACCAAGAAAGGAGAAAATAGGAAAACAAACCTCTGTCAAGAGATGTAGATGCTTCCTCGGATCAATATTAACTCTTTGGCGACGCGCTGGGTGCAAGAAGACAATGTACACGGCGTGGCGTGGTCCAAGGTAGACAGGCATCGGGAAAGAACGTGTTAAAGGCAAGGGATGTCTTAGCGCGCGCGCACGTAACCTGACCTGCTTCCTCTGGGAACTTTATACAGTTTTTCCTTCTTTCCTTTTTTTTTAAATTTATCTGGAAATACCTTGAAACAGACGTGGGGGAAGGTTGGGGAGGGGGGATCAGAACGAGCAAAATCCCGGTCTGTCGGTCCGTCCAGTATATCAGTACAACTTATGTTAATCTGATGAATAAACATGGATACAACAACGGTCCGTTCGTCGGTCCGGTGGAAGCCAATTCTCAAAAACCAATGAACGGATTTTGACCAAACTTCTTAGGAGCTGTTCTTAGGTTAGTGGCTCGTTGTCTCCCGTGCCATCAGATTTGATCTACTGCAAAGGTCAAGGTCATTGGAGTAATTTTGGTGCTAAATACGTTTTGCTCAATATCTTTTTAAAAAATAATAAAATAAAATAACGGCATAAGCGATTTTGTTGAGGTTTGGTATACAGATACTTCAAATCAACCGGTCATCCTTTAATAACCATCCGTTAGATCGTCAGTTCACGTTTTTGTTTTGCTTCGTTAGGAGCAACAAAATTAATTCTTTGTTAAAATGCTTAGTTTTGGGCAGTGTGTGTGTGTAGGTGTGTGTGTGTGTGTGTGCGTCGTTAAATAGGCTTACATGTGAATGGCTTGTCATCTTGTTGATTTTGTTTTTTTGTTTTTCTAAATGAAGAAACGTTGCTGCTGGCTAAGAATCACTTGCAGACAGTCTGAACGGATGTTGATAAAAAGGAGGAATCTGCATCAAAGACGAGCACAGTGCATTTTACAATTTAATTTTACGGTCACACATTTTGTTTCTTCTGCTTCATTAAATTAGGTCGAGAACCAAAGAACTGACATTGTGCAACATCTCCCTCCCTCAATCCCTCTCCCTCTCTCTCTCTTTCTCTCTCTTTCTCTTTCTCTCTCTTTCTTTCTTTCTCTTTCTCTCTCTCTCTCTCTCTCTCTCTCTGTGTCACAAATAAGGGGGTTGGGGGAATGGAGGGTAAGCTCTTAATCTCTAGCGCTGTATTACCTCCTTTGTTAGGCTAATGATGCGATGACATTCCAGAGAATTAAGGCTAGGGCTGCTAATTAAATGAGAGACAGGCAAGGGGATAGACGAGAAGGATGGTAGACTACACTAGTTGAGAAATTCAAATACAAAGGCCAGACAGGATAATTGCAATTTCTATAACTATTTAGTTTTATTAATTCAAAGTGGGTAGTGTAGGTCAAATAATTCTAAAGTGAGTCACTGGGATAGCGTCTATTTCAGTAGGGAGTAGCTCGGTGATATTCTGGGTGGTCGATATCTGGGGTACTAGTGCTACTGTGGACTGATATCATCACAGGGCAGGAGTATATCTGTATGGTCAGAGTCTCTCTGATAATCTGGCGAGTGGTGATTCTCGTAGGTCAGTAACTTAGCTGATTATTGGAGGGCGGCGGTTGATCCAAGATAGTCTGGGTGGTCACTTGACCAGGCTCAGCGTCGCGTGCGTAGCGATGCGGGTTAGTGGGTCAGGCTTCTTGCGCAATGTTATGTTATGTTATATCAGTTTATAGTCCCCTCTCTTCCCGATAAGGATTTTCAGAGAGGAGACTCCTACTGAGACACAATGACCACGAGTGCTTGTCTTGTGCGAGGTACAGGTCTAGATTTCGGCTTTCGTTGCTAGCCGTCTAGGAGATGATGAAATACAGTGGGGCGCTTCACGTTGACTCCCTGGGTGGTCAGGGGCCTGCAGCGGGTCAGCGACTGGAGATGATACAAGGCCGGGGTAATTCGCCCGGTACAGGAACCGTCTTGACTCAGACGGGTGGAAGCACACGAGTACTGCCGTAGCTCAGAGGTCGACCGGTGATGGAGACGTGTCTTCGGACAGGTTGTGGCTTCAGAGCTGGATGATTTTCGACTGACCCCGAGTATAACGGCGTGTTAGGCTTTAAGAGGGGCTCCCCGAGGGGCGGGGCTTAAGCGCGTGGGCGAGCGAGCCTGCTAGGGATGACTGGTTGAGTGGAAGTAGTCGCTGGCGGTGTGTGGGGAATGACTGCTGGTAGCCTACGTCAGAGGTTGATTGTACGCCTCGTCACAGAGGCCCCCCCAAGGAAAAAGGCGAGGTCGTAGGCCTCGACTGAGACGCGGCCAATCAGCTCTGAGGTCGGCTGCCGGGTGAGACGATGGTTTGCGATGATCCGGGTGATGCGGGGCGATGCGGGGTTCCTGGTAGTAGATGGCGGATGCCCAAGGCTGGGGTCCGCGGAGCTGCCGGGTCTCGGCTACGGTTAGTGGGCGGCGGCGGGTATGAAGGCTGGGGCGTCGGCCCTCAGGGGCGACTCGATGGAGTCTGTGGCGGGGTGGCGGCTGAGGAAGTCTGCGCCGTGGTTGTCTTTCCCTGGGATGTGCTCCAGCTGGAAAGAGTATGCTTGGAGCAGCAGAGCCCACCTCATCAGCCGGGCGTTGAGCGATTTAGATGTCGCCAGGAATGAAAGCGGCTGATGATCCACTTGGACGGTAAAGTGCGAGCCGTAGAGATACAACTGGAACTTCTGGACTGCCCAGACGAGGGCGAGACACTCCTTCTCCGATGTGGCGTAGTTCAGTTCAGCCGGCTTTAGCTTCCGGCTGGCGTACGCGACGGGGAAGAGCGTCGGGGCGTCCGAGGAGTCCCGTTGGAGTAGAACGGCTCCGAGGCCTACGTCGCTGGCGTCCGTGCGCAGGACGAAGGGCTGTCCGTGGTTGGGGAGTCGCAGGACTGGCTGTGACGTCAGTTTGTCCTTGAGCTCCTGGAAGGCAGCTTCACATTGCGGGGTCCAGAGGACTCGGTCTGGTGCTGTCTTCCGGGTTAGGCTGGATAGTGGCGCGGCGATCCCGTTTTATCCGGGTACAAACTTTTGATAAAAGCCACTCAGTCCCAGGAAGGACTGGACATCTTTCTTGGTCTTGGGGCGTGGCGCGTCTCGAAGGCGCTGGACAGTCTTTTCCAGAGGCCGGAGCTGTCCACGGCTGATGGTGTGGCCAAGGAATTCCAGCTCTTGGTAACCGAACTGGCATTTGGTCGGCCGGGCAGTGAGGCCAGCTTCTTTGAGGCGGCGTAAGAGTTGGCGCACCACTCGCAGGTGCTCCTCCCATGTCTCCGTGGCGACGAGTATGTCGTCCATAAAAGAGTGTAGGGACGGACAGTGGAGGGGGTCCAACAGCTTCCGCATCATCGTGCTGAAAATACTTGGGGCATTGTGTAGACCAAACGGCAGAACGTTAAACTCATAGTGGCCGTCCATCGTGCTGAAGGCCAGGTACTGGCGGGATGAAGGGTGCACGGGAATCTGGTAAAAGCCCTTGCTCAGATCCACTCTGGAGAAATATCGGGCGGACTGTAGCTTTGCAAACAAGTCTGTCGGGTCGGATAGGGGTCCGGGCACGAACTGGGTTACGAGATTCAACTGCCGGAAGTCGATACAGAGGCGATGTTCTCCGCTGGGCTTCCGTGATAGCACTATACCTGCACTGTAGGGGGAACGGGAGGGAGCGATGACTCCGGCTTGTAGCAGAGCCTCTACTTCCGTTCTTACTACTTGCTGCTGGGAAAGTGGGACGGGGTATGGTTTCTGGCGGACGGGAGTGGGGTCCGTCAGGGTTAGTTGGACTTCTTCTAGGTCCGTCCTCCCAGGAATGTCGGTGAGGACTTCCCGGTACTCGGCTACGATGGCGCGTAGTTGGCGTTGCTGGCCGGCGGGGAGTGAGGGGTCCAGAGAGACGTCCCGGAAGGATTCCTTCCCTTTTAGCGGAAATTCGGCGACGCCGGTCTCTGTGCCGTCCACTTCGACGGCCAGCGCGACCGTGAGTAGCGAGTGGGTGTCTGGGGCGATTGCGGGTTGCTCCAGGTACCGCTTGAGCAAGTTGATGTGGTGGGTCCTGGGCTTTCCGCCTACCTCGATGCGATAAGTGGTGCGTGAGAGTTTCTCCAGCACCGGGTAGGGGCCTTGCCAAGCTATGTCTAGCTTGTTCGTGCCGCTGGGGAGAAGAAGTAGAACCTGGTCTCCTACCTGTAGTTCTCGGTCCCGGGCGCGGCGATTATGGTAGCGGGCTTGTCTTTCTCTCGCCTTCTTCAGGTTGGCGGAGGCTGCTTTCCATGTGGCCTTGAGTGTTTCCTGGAGCTTGGTGACGTATTTCGTGGCGTCGACCGGTGCCTCGTCCAGTTTGGCGTCGGTCCAGCTACGTCGTAAGGCGGCTAGAGGCCCAGAAAGGGGTCTCCCAAAAAGCAACGTGGAAGGCGTGTATCCGGTGGAGATGTGCGGGGTCTCTCGATACGCGAAGAGCGCTGACGTGACGTAGGTGTCCCACGCTTCCGGCTGTTCGTCGGCGATCTTGCGGATAATCGAGATGAGAGTCCCGTTCAGGCGCTCGACCTGTCCGTTGCTTGCGGGGTGGTAGGGTGGAGTTCGGATATGGCGAATGCGAAGTAGTTGGAAAACTTCCTGCATGAGTTTTCCGGTGAACTGGGACCCGTTGTCGGTCAAGATGTTGCCCGGGAATCCGACTCGTGTGAATATCGTGACGAGCGCGTCGGCGACTCGGGCGGCGTCGATCTTCGGTAGTGGAACGGCCTCACACCACATCGAGCAAGCGTCGACAAGGGTAAGTAGATACTGGTTCCGCTTCTTGGTCCGCGGAAGGGGTCCTACTATGTCGACTGCCACTCGCTGGAAGGGCGTTCCGACGACGACGGTGGGGCTGATAGTGACCGCTACGGTGTGATGGCGGGGCGAGTATCGTTGGCACTGGCGACAGGACTTGACGTAGCGCTTCACGTCTTCTGTCATCCCGGGCCAGTGGTACTGAGCGCTGATGCGTAGAGTGGTCGCTCCGATGCCCATATGTCCACTTAGGGGCATGCTATGGCCAAGTTCCAGGACTTGGGGGCGAAGGGTCGCAGGTACGACGAGTTGCGAATGGTCGTCCTTCTGACGGAAGAGGAGTCCGTCCTCGACGAAAAAGTCCCCGGACTTGGGTGGAGTGCGTGCGGCGGGAAGTTTTCCGTAGCACTTGCGGAGGGTGACGTCGTCTTCTTGGGCCTTCCGGATCTGTTCCGGCATCTGGTTGGGGATCGGGGGTGGTGTCGCGGCTGTTTTCGCCTGGGCGCGCGTCTGGACGGCGGCCATCGACTCCACAGGCTGGGGCGGCATACCCAAGAACACGTAGCGGCATCCTAGGATCAAGTCGTACAGGGGCTGGTCCATCACGGCAGCTTGGATGATTCCCGTGACGTATCGGCTGGTGACTTGGATCCGGGCTATAGGGAGCGTGGTGCTGGGCTGAGACGCGTCGGCCAACTTCAGGGTGATAGTTTCGCCGGTCAGGTCCCGTTCCCTGATGAGCGAGCGGCGGACGACGGCGTCAAAGGTGAGTCCAGTGTCGTATAGACAGTGGGCTGGGCGATCATTGACAGTCACTTGCTCGGTGACGGCCGGTCGGTCGGTGGGAGTGGCGACGGGGGTTACCGGGTTCCCGTCGGGAGTAACTTGGCGTAGGGCCAATACCGTGCCTTGTTTGCGACGCTGGTCGCTGATGCGGCGAAAACACTTCTCGCGGGTGTGTCCTCGGCGCTGGCAGTAGCCGCAGTAGAGCTCTGTGCTCCGCTTCCCAGGCTCTGCTCCGGGGTTTGGGCGTCCTTTAGGCGGGGGTGGACGGTGATTCGCTGGCGGGACGGGCCGGCGAGGCTGGTGGCGGGTATCTGGTGACGAGGGTGCGGGCGGATCCCGGCGAGGCTGTCTGTCGTCGGGTGCGCGGTGAGGTAGCGGTCCGCGGCGATGATAAGGTCCTCTAGTCGGGCGGCTCCCTGTTCGGCGGCGAAAGTCCGAAGGTCCGCTGGCATTGTCCCTCGGAGTTGCTCGGCTAGCATCAATTCGAGCAGTCCGTCGTACGTTTTTAGTTCGTCCGTTTGCTCTATCCATTTGTCCCGTAGAGTGGCTAGCCGGTCGGCAAATTGTGTAAACTTCTCCCCTCTCTCTCTCCGGGAGTTCCGGAAATTCTTGCGGTAGTGCTCGCCTGAGAGCTCAAATCCATGCAGTAGAGCTTTCTTGAGGGCGGGGTAGTCGCCTTCCTCGGAAGTCGGCGTCTTGGCCAGGATTTCATAGGCCTTCCCCTTAAGGCCATGACTAAGCTTGCGATACCAGTACTGGGGGTCAAGGCCGTTTTCTCCCGCGACTCGTTCGAATCGGGCGAGATATACTTCAATCGATTCGTCTCGTTCGACGAATGGGTCCAGGGGAAAGTTCATCCCCGGAATCGGCGGGGGGAGTGCGGATATTCCGGCGCTAGCTGCGAAGCTGGGGGCGATGAGCGAGAAGTCTTCGCTCGCGGGCGATGCGATACCTAAATCGCGGCGGTCGCGCTCAAGCTGGAGGAGTGCCTGGCGCCGTTCGAGCTCCTTGTCCTTCCTCTTCTCTTCGAGTGCCGCGAGCCTCTCGTCCTCCTCCTTCCTCCGTGCGGCGGCCCTCTCCTCCTCTGCTATCCTCTCCTTCGCCTCCTCTCTTCTCCGCTCGGCGGCTCTCTCCTCCTCTGCAATCCTCTCCTTCGCCTCCTCTCTTCTCCGCTCGGCGGCTCTTTCCTCCGCGGCGATGCGCTCTTTCTCCTCCTCTTTCTTCAGTGCCGCTGCTCTTTCTTCCTCCTGCCTCTTCACATCTCGCTCTTTAGCCCTCTCCTCCCTCTTCAACTTTTCCTCGGCCACGTCCGCATCTACGCTAGCCAGGACGTAGTCCTTGAGTTCGGTGCCGGCGAGAACTAAGCTCTCGCCAATACTCTTGTACTTAAGCGCAAGCTCTCCCCGGTCGGCCATGGTAAGGGAGGTGACTTACCCTGAAAAGTCCTGACCGGAATGAGGGGCGCACACAAGGGGGTACACTGACGGAAAACAAGGGGGTGGGCTGGATGAGCTACGATGAAACTGCACAGGGGCGAATACAACACAACACAACCACAAAGACAAAATGCAATCACTCAAAAATACCAAAATGAATGCAAGAAAAAACCTTTTGAGACACCACCACTCGGGAAAGCTAGTACGGGACCTATGGGGCTATGCTATACACTACTAGGCCTAGGGGTTGGGTCCTATCTATACTGGGCTGGGGAGGAATTTAAGCTAAGTCTTTAGTCTCGTCGAGTTGGGATGGGAAACCTAAGTCTTTTAGTCTCATCGGGTTGGGATGGGAAACCTAAGTCTTTTAGTCTCGTCGGGGTCGCCAAAGTTAATGTCACAAATAAGGGGGTTGGGGGAATGGAGGGTAAGCTCTTAATCTCTAGCGCTGTATTACCTCCTTTGTTAGGCTAATGATGCGATGACATTCCAGAGAATTAAGGCTAGGGCTGCTAATTAAATGAGAGACAGGCAAGGGGATAGACGAGAAGGATGGTAGACTACACTAGTTGAGAAATTCAAATACAAAGGCCAGACAGGATAATTGCAATTTCTATAACTATTTAGTTTTATTAATTCAAAGTGGGTAGTGTAGGTCAAATAATTCTAAAGTGAGTCACTGGGATAGCGTCTATTTCAGTAGGGAGTAGCTCGGTGATATTCTGGGTGGTCGATATCTGGGGTACTAGTGCTACTGTGGACTGATATCATCACAGGGCAGGAGTATATCTGTATGGTCAGAGTCTCTCTGATAATCTGGCGAGTGGTGATTCTCGTAGGTCAGTAACTTAGCTGATTATTGGAGGGTGGCGGTTGATCCAAGATAGTCTGGTTGGTCACTTGACCAGGCTCAGCGTCGCGTGCGTAGCGATGCGGGTTAGTGGGTCAGGCTTCTTGCGCAATGACCACGAGTGCTTGTCTTGTGCGAGGTACAGGTCTAGATTTCGGCTTTCGTTGCTAGCCGTCTAGGAGATGATGAAATACAGTGGGGCGCTTCACGTTGACTCCCTGGGTGGTCAGGGGCCTGCAGCGGGTCAGCGACTGGAGATGATACAAGGCCGGGGTAATTCGCCCGGTACAGGAACCGTCTTGACTCAGACGGGTGGAAGCACACGAGTACTGCCGTAGCTCAGAGGTCGACCGGTGATGGAGACGTGTCTTCGGACAGGTTGTGGCTTCAGAGCTGGATGATTTTCGACTGACCCCGAGTATAACGGCGTGTTAGGCTTTAAGAGGGGCTCCCCGAGGGGCGGGGCTTAAGCGCGTGGGCGAGCGAGCCTGCTAGGGATGACTGGTTGAGTGGAAGTAGTCGCTGGCGGTGTGTGGGGAATGACTGCTGGTAGCCTACGTCAGAGGTTGATTGTACGCCTCGTCACACTCTCTCTCTCTCTCTTTCTCACATACGGACGCACCCACTAACAAATATATATTATTGCTATACATACTATAAATTATTACCATTTTAGCCAATAGAGTATACAAAATCATATAAAACAAAAACACCTAATCGATATTAAAAATTTTGAAAAACTAAAGAAATAACAAAGTTGCTATGAGTTTTTATAGTTTACGGAAACCTGTAACATTGATCCTGAAGCTGAGATCAAAATTGCAAATTAAAAAAATAAAATGTCTACTTCAGGCTAAGAGATCACTTTTAATTTGCGTATATATATTTTTTTTTTTGGGGGGTGGGGTGGAGGTGAGTGGGGGTGGGTGGGAGTAAGGCGGGTCTAATATTTGCGATATTTGAATCTTAACATCGTATCCGAGAGATCAAAAGGTCCTCTGCTATAGCAGTTACAGGCTTATTTCCCCTAGAATAGAGGCGCAGGCGAACCACAAAAACGGAGGAGGGGCCGGGTAGCTCAGTTGGTAAGAGCGTCTTGTTAGTAACCGAAAGGTCGCTGGTTCGAATCCCGGATTGGTCAACGTGTGATCATATTATTTTCCCCTTTACCAACAACTGGCCCGCTGGTGTCAGTATAAATCGGTCCAGTAGTCACCTATATGCGAAAGTGTCGTGTGACTATAATCTACAAACAACAACAACAACAACAACAACAACAAAAACGGAGCGGAGCGTGACCGACGAAGCCCAATCCGTTGCTGCGGATTAGCCAATTGAAACCATGATGTGCTTGTTGTCTGGATGTCGCTCAATGACCACATTAGAGAGGAACCGCTGCTACGTTAACAAGGGATCCCAATGACTTTTTGAGCTGCCTACACTCCCATCGTAGAGCTTTCACCTCAGTAGCGTGGATTTAATCAACTTCACTCTTCTATGATCGTGCTGCCTAGTGTCAAGATTTTAACAAGTGAGTTCAGATGCACTTTAAGCCAGAGTTAAACCTGATATTGCCTATTTAATACGGAATTATAATAAGAAAGCAGATAATACTATTATCACGAGTTTTAAAAGCATCAGTGCTATCAGTAAACAGAGCGCGTATTTGTGCTAACAGAATGTCGGGTAATAATAATAATAATAATAATAATAATAATAATAATAATAATAATAATAATAATAATAATAATAATAATAATAATAATAATAATAATAGGCCTACAGCAGACACACGGACAAGAATAGTTTATAAAGGTGAGCGGAAAAGTTTTCTTTACCTGTTGTGAGCGAAGCTATCATTTAAAATGTCAGCATCAAAGAACAAAAGGAGTGGAAGGGAGAAATCTAGAAGGGTTGCAGAAAGCATTAAGGGTGTTACAAAGATCTACCCACCAGGGTTAACAGTACTTATTTCCAAACGTTGGCTCCCACAGTCTTTGAATACTCGGTGTGTGCTGCAGAGCGGAGGTCAGCCAGATCACAGTGTACGTGTACATTGACGGCAAACTAAAACGCACAGACTTAATCGTTTACTATGAAAAATGGTGCATAAAGGCCGCCTAGAGAGGACATTTTCCTATCAAGATCTGAAATCCGGTTTTCCTCTCATAACTCTTGTTGAACCTTTGGCGCAAACTTATACGTGCAACGAATTTCCGACTTTTTGAAGAAGAAAATAAAATTGTTGTTTGTAGATTATAGTCACACGACACTTTCGCATATAGGTGACTACTGGACCGATTTATACTGACACCAGCGGGCCAGTTGTTGGTAAGGGGGAAAATAATATGATCACACGTTGACCAATCCGGGATTCGAACCAGCGACATTTCGGTTACTAGCAAGACGCTCTTACCAACTGAGCTACCCGGTCCCGACAAATAAAATTCCCTATGTTGTGCGTTTTTATTTGCCGTCAGTGTACGTTACTTCTGGATTTATGATTGGCTTCTGCAGTGTGAGATTATGCTTGGTATGCTGCATCAGGTTTTTTTCAGTTTTTCATAATTGCAGATTCCCGTGTCCAATTTCTTTATGTATTATCTATTTTTGCTGGACTGTTCGCAAATATTTGGAAGTGATTTGTGTTTTCCATGAGTGAGCTAAGGTGCTCCGTTATAGCCTGGAACTTTGGAACTTTGGAACTTTGTCCTTTTATTAAACAAACAAATGATAAAACAGCAAATATCAAATTAGGCTCCTAGCCCAGGGGGGCCGTATAGCCAGACAAGGGGGGAAGATGGGGGGATAGGGATACACAATATATACATAGTGATTACAAGAACGGCATCATATATTACAGACATAGCAGCCTCTAACTACACACAATAACATATGCACTAAATGAAAAAGCAACAACAATGTTCAAACATTTGTGACACCTCTTTAAAAAAAAGAAAAATACTGGAAAAAAATATATAATATATAAAAATAATAAAAATAAATTGATATGCACTCAAAAGAACAATCGCATAAAGATACAAGATAAAACAAAAACAACAGTCATCAGAGAAAAGAAAGAACAAGGGAAAAAAAGCCAGAACAGTGAAGGACACATGCATGACCACCAAACAGTACTCAAATATTGGAGGGAAAAAAAAAAAAAAAAAAAAAAAAAAAAAAAAAAAAATAAAATAAAATAAAATTAAATAAATAAATAAATAACCAATGCTGTACTACTTAAAAAGTGAAAGTATTATTCCAATAAAACGACTTAAATTTTTCAGTGTGCTTTTTGATTTCGAGTTTATTAGCTGATTTAATTTGAAGACATTTGGGTGATTCCTAAAATACCGTGGCAATAGGGAAAATCTGTTGTCTTTTAGAAGGGGATTAGTACAATTAAACAAATAATGGAATTCATCACCTATTTCATTTAAATCACACAAAGGACACAATCTTTCTTCTCTGGGAATATTTATATATCTTTGAGTTTGAATCGGAAGTTTGTGGCAACCGAGTCTAAATTTTAACAGATTTATTCTAAAAAATGGTGACAAATTAACTAAATAATCCTCAAAGCAAAACTTTTCCTTAAAAATTCTATAAGTAATACAACTGTTATGCTCATTTATATTCTGATGCCAGATTTGCAAAAATTGGTCTTTTAGGCGTTGTTTGACTAGATTCTTAAAATAATTCAAAGAATAACTACAACCACGCAACCATATGAAAGACAAACCGAGATCGTCCAGAAGAGAACGAACAGTATTTAACCAAGATAATTTATACTCACTATTAAAAAACAAATAAGAGCACAGACGAAACATAAGCACCGACATTTTTGTGGAATCGTTACAACAGTCGATACACAATTTATACCAAAAACAAAGTAACCTGCATTTGGCATCCAAAGAGACAGGAAAACAGCCAACCTCACCCAAAACCATGCAAGTCGGCGTGCAAGTTTTTACGTTAAGGATCATTTTCAAAAATTTTAGTTGCAACCTATCACATATTTCCAATTTTTCGTGAGCCCATACCTCGCAGTTATACAATAGAATCAGTTTGATACATTTATCAAAGAGATCTAACTGGACATCAAGCGGCAAATCTAACTTTCTACACTTCCTTAAAAGTGCATACATCGCACGTTCAGCTGACACGCTCTGGGCTTTCAAGTTCTTTTGAAATTTATTGTTATAATGAAAAAGGGTGCCTAAATATTTATATTCCCAAACTATTTGAAGGATTACATCATTAAACTTGAAGACAGGCAACTTTCTGATTTTACCGCGGGAGAAAATCATAACTTTCGTTTTTGCAATATTTATACACAGACCAAACTTCGCACAATATAAATTAAGAATATCTAGAGCTTTCTGCATGTCTTCAGCTGACTCTGATAAAATGACTGTGTCATCAGCATATAATAACAGAAACAATTTAAAATACTGGTCAACATCTGAGAAATTGAACCCATTACCAATATTCCGTGGCAACGATAAACCATCAATATGTTCGGCAAGGAAAGACCTTAAATCATTCAGAAACAATGAAAATAGAATAGGTGATAAATTCTCACCTTGCCGCACTCCAGCATTACATGTAAAAAAAGTAGGCGATATACCATTAGGGCTTTTAACATAAGATTTAGCTTTTTGATACATATCTTTGATCACTATCAAAACTCTTCCAGAAATACCATTGTTGATTAATTTTTCCCAAAGCATATTACGCTGTACATTATCAAATGCCTTTTTATAATCTACAAATGTAGTAAACAATCTTTTCTTATGTTGTAAGTAAATATCAATTAGACAGTGCAGAGCAAAGACATGATCAGTGGTTGAGTTACCTTTTCTAAAACCTGCTTGTTCATTACCTAATAAATTATTGGACTCTAGAAATAAATTAATCCTATTATTAATAATGCTTGTAAAAAGTTTACCCAAACAGCTAAGAAGAGTTATACCTCTGTAATTATCTACATTTAGCGTGTCTCCTTTCCCTTTATATAGTGGGCAAACTATGCCAACTGACCAGTCTTCAGGAATTTTGCCACTGCTTAAAACAAGATTAAATAACATAGTAATAGTATCTAACAACCTAGGAAAAGATGCTTTCAAAAATTCATTCAAAATACAATCAAAACCGCAGGTTTTATTATTCTTTAGTTTACCAACAGCTTTCATTACCTCGTCACGTGTTATGTCGGAATTCAGACTAGAATTATCTATAAAGTTAGCTTCAGGATCAAGAGGGTCAGTAGGATGGAGGATGTCTTCCTCAGGAATGTTACCAAGGTTTTCAAAATAATTAACAAAATCATCATGGGTAGGTATATTTCCATTACACGGCATATTACTTGAACTCTTATTTAAAAACTTCCAATACGCTTTGGAGTCCTTACATTTTAATCCACGTAAATAGGTATGCATATTTTTTCTATATAGACCAAACTTCTTTCTAATCGTACTTTTATACTCTTTGTACGCCTGTTTATTAATTTCTCTTGACTTCTGGTCGCGCACACGCGCGTGGTTACGTTTGGTGTTACGAAATATTTTTCTTTTCTGTCTACATTCATTATCAAACCATGGCATTCTCTTCTTCTTCTTCTTCGTCCTCTCTGCTCTGTTTTTGCTATTAGTATGCTTCAACATATTAGCATCGCCAGCGGCTGACAGCAGAACAGCTACTACTTCCCTAGTTATATTATTAACATCTAAATGTGTCACGTCTAAAACATTCCTTAACAGATTCGATAGAGCACAATTTATATCAATAACACGCTCTTGGTCAATACTGTTAACAAAAACACTCTCAGACTCCTTTATCCATACTGGTTTGAAAGATTTGTTAACAATTTCAGACTGGCCACTATGTTCCTTGGCTAAAGAGTTATTGTCAAATAAAACATCTTCAAAAGACAATGTCAAAAAAACGGGACAGTGTACATCGGAAAGACATTCATCGAAATCACCAATGGCAAACATAGTAACATGAGTAAACACAGCAGGGGAGGCAACTATGTAATCTACAACGCTCACATCTTTGCATGTAGGCCTACCCACACTCGCATCATCACCCGTTCTACCATTGACAATCAATATGTTCTGGCTAATACACAAATCGATAAGAGAATTGCCAAAATTATTTACATTACTATCTTTCGACACTCTGACTTTTTGGATGCTGTACATATCAATTAATTCAGCTGTACTAGTAATAAAATTGTCAACCTCCTCTACCTCGTCTACAAAGTCACAAACATTTCCCGTTCTAGCATTAAAGTCTCCGAACAAAACTACATTAACGTCATCACTCCAGTTTATTAAAGTATCAGCCAGCTCTTGAAAAGCATTCCTGTTTACATACACTGAATTTTCGGGGGTAATATAAACTGCTACACACAAGATTGTTTCGACTACCTCCACACGTGGAACTGATAATTCAAAAAATAAACCATCGTCAGAGACTGGGTGATGCACTAACCGATAATACTTATCAAGTCCGGGTTGCATTCTCTTACTAAATGAATGACGTTCTACAATTTTAATGTAATCTAAAAGCTCATTTCTAACCAAAAGGGCAATACCACCCGATTTCTTTCTATACCTCTTTCTATTTTTCATAAAACAAGAATATCCCTCAATGTCTACATGATCAAAATCATCAAGCTTCGTTTCTGACAAACATATTATATCTGAACGCCTTATAGCATCCTGAAATTCTGGACACGCCAACCTTGACAACAAACCACAAACATTCAGTGAAAGGAAACGGAGAGAAGAGAAAGAAAAACTGGCATCACTTAGGACTATAGAGGGGGAAATGTTACCTGGCTCATCATTATTATCATTTAGATCATCATCATCATCATTTAGATCCTCACTACCACCATCATCATTATTATTAACATTATTATTATCATCATCATCATTATCACTATTTGTTATAGTAGAACTGTTATCATTATTATCATTACTGTCAATGTTATTGTCAATACTGTTGTTAACATCATTAGAGTCATTATGGTTACTACTAGTACTACCAATACAGCACATAATGTCAACAACACTGCACTTACAAACACTACAGACACTAACAATATCATGACAATCATTATTATCAACACAACCACAACCACATTTATCATCACTGTCGTCACAACACATACTACCAACACCACTACAATTACCATCACTATCATCTTTATGGTAATCAATATCATCATCATCATCATCATCATCATCATCATCATCATCATCATCATCATCATCATCATCATCATAATCATCAACACAACATTTATTATTACTGTCATGACAACACATAATATCAACATCACTGCAAACATAATCAGCGTTTTCAATGCTAATGTCATTACCACCTCTACCACCGACATCACCACCATCACTATCAACATCGTCAACAACATCATGGAAATTAATAATTTCTTTAATAGTTTTTTCACCCACAGCAACACACTCCTCCCTATAGCCATTAAAATCACCACTACCACAAGCAAAGTAAGCATCAGACTCATACTCATACTCAAGCACAACATTATTATTGAGACAACCATAAAAACAGTCAGTATATGCATTATTTGTGTAATGAGATTCAGTTCTGGTTCCAAGTTCACGAATACCTTCCAAGTCAGTTATATGATCTCTCATGCTACTGAGGTTATTATGAGGACATTTACAACCATAAAATGTGCACTGACAAACATCAATACTTTCATCATGACAAACAACAGCAAACTCTCTTCTTTTATAATCACTATGGCATAGCTTATTAGAAACATGAATTACACAATTAAGTGCACAATCATCACAACAGGGCACATCAGTGCCTAGTCTCGAGTATAGGTCATTATTTGTGTTGCATAATAACACATTTTCTAGCTTTATATCAGTATAGGCAACACCATCATCACAATCAAAATGTTTTGAGAAAAGCTGTTCACAACCACCACTATCATCACTACTGAAGATGCTTGACATGTATTTAGCACTACAACCATTATCATCATTAAACTCACAAGTAACTAATATATCATCATTATTACAATCAATAATATAATCATCATCTGTTGTTAGACAATCAACCATTAACTTAGGAATGTCAGGCATATCAACATGCACACCATTATCATAACCATAGCACTGATTATTATGAAAGACCAAAGGGAACAAAACCACAGACAGATCACTGAGACTTTTGTCTGCTACTCCACTGGCTGTGTAACAGACACTATCACACACAGGTGAAACATTTCCTTTAGTTGTCAACACATTATCACATTCAGTTAAATTATATTCATGAAGACTGGTTACCACAGACTGAAAATCTTCAAGTTCAACTGACAGCTTATTTACACATCCTTTATTCTGGTCATTTAATACCATTTGTTCATCTTGATCTTGATCACAATATTTTATTCTGGCAAGTGTATCATAATATGTAAAAGAAAGGGTAGAAACAAAGACTATTCCGAAATCTGACAAATCACACTTCACACTGTCAGCATTTTTTACTATAGTTTTCAGACTTCCTTCGCCGTTCAGAACATGAAAATTATTAACAGTGCTGCAAGACAAATCACCTTCAACATTTTCGCAGTTCACTACATCAGAATCAAATACCTGCCGCTGAAAGGGTGAAGGTGAAACAGAAAGCTCCCATGGGCGCCTCTATTCTCCATGGTCGAGGGTGGAGACATCAGTCGACTCTTCACACGAAGCATCATCAGCATCGGCTGCTGCCACCTCAGTGATCTCCGAGAGATGCTTTAGGCCCAGGGCTGTGTAATCAACACTGGAGACCCCCAACTTGAAGAGATCATCAGGGGTCTCAATCACCACCGGTTTCGGCCTATCAGAAACAGGGAGACCCAATGGGGCCCTTTTGGTGCAGTAAATCCTACCGTCGACGGTCCATGCACTGTACCCCATCTTCTTCACCATCCCCAGCATCCGAGCCCTGAGAGGGGTGATGTCGTCGTTAATGAACACTTTGTCATATCCCTGCATCCCTTTCAAGTTTTTCTTCTTCTTCATAATCTCGTTCCTCTTCCTTCTGGAAACAAACTTCACAAGAATAGGGCGTGCACCTCTGACAGGTTTACCGGTGCGATGAGACGCTGCAATGTCCGAAACGTTAACATCAACGCCCAGATCTTTGAATATTTTCACTGCTTTTTCCTCAACCTGTTCTGCTGTCTCGTCGTTTCCTTGCTGGACACCAAACACACGTATAGACTCCCGCCGGGTATACTGTTGAATACGGTCGTTTTCATATGTAAGTACACGAACCGCTGCCATGGCCTTCTCAAATGCAAGGTGGGGTTGAGGAGATGGACGCTGCATCACAGACAACACTTTAGACTGCATCTCCACCATCACACCTCTCATCACCTCACTCACCACCACAGACAAAGCTGTTGCCAACACAGGGATCATCCTGACAACTGGGTCGTTGGGGTCCTCTTCAGAAACCCTAAAGATTGATAAGGCATCAGTTACCTTCCGCACGATAGACTCTTGCATCTTCGCAGTGTCAAAATCAATGTTCTGCATCCCACACACAGATGACTCACTGTTATAATCCGCAAACGATTTCACCTTTTTACTTTCCTTCTTTGCTGAACACGGAGAGTCAAAAAGAGGTCTTTTCACTTTCCCTCTAGGGTTGGACATCACACAATCAAAAAAAACAAAAACAAAACGCCACACAGTTTCCAGTTCTGAAGAAACTTCCAACGCGATAGGCCTATCTTTACTGATGTCTACTGCTACACATTAGTGATTTAGTCTGTATTGAAGTAAACACAACTGAGTGAAAACTTCCATTGAACTTCACAACCACATGAACAACGTAATTGCCACAGGAACACCACACATTTAACGTGTCAGACAATAATCTCAACTGGTCATAAACCAAGTTGCTAAAAAATACCACAGAGCCTTTAGTGCAACGAAATATTCCAGTGAAATATTGCAGCTCACAAAAACGCCGCCATTGTCGACAAGCAAGTGATGGTGCTGAAAGCGAGCGACATAGAGAGAGAGAGAGAGAGAGAGAGAGAGAGAGAGAGAGAGAGAGAGAGAGAGAGAGAGAGGGAAAGAGAGGGGGGGGAGAGAGAGAGATTACTATTGAGAATAATAATTGTTTGCCTTAAACGTTGTTCTTTTTTTGTTTGTTTTGTTTTTTGTTTTCCAGTTAAAACGTAACATTTACTATCAATTTGAAAAGGACATGTGTTGCTAGAATATGTCTTATCTCCAAGCCCCTTTAACGTGCTTCTGCTGCAGCAAGTGCGGAGGTGAACCACGGATTAAAGAATCATTAGAGAAAGACTTTACCCAGGACTATGCGGTAGGCTGCGTAATGCGCCTGACCGTCTTGATTCCAACCCTAAAAATAGCATTCTTAAAATAATGTGTATGGCTGCAGATGATTAACACAGAATGTGAGGCTCCAGATTCAATGGTGTTTACCTAAATGGCGATCGGTTTCTGACAGCCTCAAACAGGGTCGCAATTATCAAAATACACGTATAGTCTTTAAGACAACGCTCTTGTGCAGGAAAGACAACACTCCCAAAATGCATGCTTCGGTTTTCGGTAAACCTCTCTAACAAAAATTATGATGTTGTGATTCAAAGCGAGGGTGGAAACAACAACATCATCATCATCAACAACAACAATAACATCAACAACAACAGTAACATCAACAACAACAGTAACAACAACAACAACAACACAGGTATAATGGTAATTTCGTGCTTTCTCAATGCTTTCCCTCGAATTCTGCATCCATTATTGTAGGGAGCGAGAAATGCGGGAGGCAAGTCTCGTGTCTAAGTCACATATCAAGTTCTTCTCCTGCGGGATTCAACCCCTTCTCCTTCCCTCTTCACTCCGTCCCCCTTAACATTGGGCATAGGAAACCAAGGGCATTTCTCTCTTTTCCATTGTATTACACTAATCAATACAATACACCTAGCTCGGTATCTGCTTTTCTTACATTGATTTATGGTTTTTGAACTTCATAGCCTACATAAATGTCGCCTCAGGGATTGCGAAACGGAAAAAAACAACAACATGACAAATGGAAGCCACGATGAAAGCCGAAAAGGCACAACATTAATAACGTCATTATCTTCCGCTCTGTCTTAAAGGAGGTCGACAAAAAGGCGAGAAAAGCTAAAATGTGTTTTTAATGAAACGCGGAGTGTTGCATGAGGCTTGTGCATTTCACGGAGTGTACAGTTGTTAAAAAAGGGCCCCATTCAAAGGCTTTGTTTCCTTTCGGCGGAAACAGGTTTATCCTAAATTTCTATTAGTTATAACATTTATATAAACAATGATTCAGAGGGCTTTCTTTTCCCAAACAAACCCTTACACACTTGAATGTTCCATTTATGTTCTGACACAGAGAGTGATTTCCCCTGTTTTAGCGGTACCCCAAAACCCTATTTCTTGACGAACCACGCGACATCAAGGTCAAGAGTAGGTCTTTGGTGTCTGGGGTGGGGTGGAGTGTATTAACTTAAAACGAAACCCCTTACAAATTACTTTACTGTACATTACTTCACTGTGCATTACTTTAATGTACATTACTTTACTGTACTTCACTGTGCATTACTTTACTGTATATTACTTTGCTTCGCCTTGATTAACAATTATTTTTGTTGTAATCGTTCCATCTTTCTTTCATTCTAGTCTGTCGGATCTCACTGCAATGAAATGACCCCGAATCTAAATTTTTAAAAAGGCGGACGGACACAGGTGTGACACGGTGTTAATGTTACCATAGCAAACTGTTCTCCCCCCAAAAAATTTGACAATAATAAAGTTCTAAAAAGAGCAACAAAATAGCGAAAGCAAACTAACGCAAGATTTATTTCAAGCTCGTAAATCAGCAGCTGAAAAGCAGTTCGCAATTAGTTGGGTATTTTCTTCTGTTCTCAGGCACTCGGATTTGAATACACATCAAAAAAGAGAAACGCCCTAGAATCGAACAATTTGCTATATCATCATCATCATCATCATCATCATCATCATCATCATCATCATCATCATCATCATCATCATCATCATCATCATCATCGACGTCGTCGTCATCATCATCATCATCATCATCATCATCATCATCATCATCATCATCATCATCATCATCATCATCGTCGTCGTCGTCGTCGTCGTTATCTCATTTCTTCGACTGGGGACTTGAGGACAGAAGCTGACATCTTTCTCCATTGTGTCCTGTTGTTGCATGCTGTCGATTGGAGGTCTGGCATGGTAGTCATGGCCGTCCATTCTTTGATGTTGTAGGACCAACTCTTTCTTTCTCAACCGCCCCTACCTTCGACAGGTGCCATGCATCATGGTCTTGGAAAAGACTGCATGCCATGCATGTCGTGTGACCTTTGTGACGGTGGGTCTATTGTTGCTGGGCTCTGCACAATGGAATGCTATTACCCACTCGTCTATCGTCTGCGGAGATCGGCTAGTGTAATCACCCTATGACTAATCTTAATACATTTATAAGTTTAGCTCGGTCTGTGTTAGGATGGGGTTACAGAGATAGGGAGAAAAGTGTACAGATTCACTGACACACTAGCTCTCACACGGCTATGAAACATAGGTAGTCCAGCCACTTGTTAACAGTAAATATCACACAATTATTTCCTCTACTCTATACAAAATCTTCTAATCTCTACACTAACTTAAATGTCCAAATTTCACTTCGAGTAGTTCGCTCCTTGATGGGTCTATGCAGCTACTGTTCTCGAATATTTGTTACTGTCTCATCATTTGGCTATGAGTTCTTTCTGTCATAGTATTCAGTTTTCTGGACGAGAAGGCTATCGTAGATCAGTGTTTGGGCACGGTTTCGGAGGACTTAACTTTCTAGTTGAGGTGCGGTGTTGTTGTCTCTTCTTCTTAGTACTTGACTACGGAGCTAGTGGAGCCCAATGCTCTCGCTGCTCAAGATTGCAGGCCACGTGTCAGGGTTGCCTCTCTGTGGAGTTTGTTCCCAGCTGTGGATCAAGATGCCTGCTCGTCTGCAAAATATGAGACGAACTTCTGCAACTCCTTGTTTACAAAGGTTGTGCAGAGCGTCTCACTGTTGGCAGAAATAACCCTCAGTGAGATCATCTCCACTTATATAGTTAAGAGACGAACAATTTTCTAAGTCCGTGGTCCACTGGAATCTCCAACATAATTCCCATATATATATCAACATGACCTCGATGAACTGGATGCATCCTTAAACAAGATCACAACTGGCGACCGGCAAGAACACGTTCTCCTAGTGGGCGACTTCAATTGCCCGAACGTGAACTGGGGCAGTGGTGCTGTAGAGGCAGGAGCTCTTGAGAGGCCAGTGCAGCAGTACCTGGTTGACATCACCTCAGCCAATTTTCTCACCCAGATTCATGACGAACCAACACGTGAAGACAACATCCTCGATCTGGTCTTCACCTCCAACCCATCACTTTGCAAGAGCTCCAGGTCAATTCCGGGCATATCAGACCATAGTATAGTCATCACCGATGTCGACATCCACCCCCATCGTATCAAGGAAAAACCGAGAAAGCAGCTTATCTACTCAAAAGCCAGATGGGACAACATCACCACTGAACTAGACCAACTAGCAGAAGAAATCAACACCATGAAAGAGAAGGGTGAAACTGTAGAGGCCATGTGGACCCGCTTCAAATCGTCACTCATGGCAGCCGTGGAGCGTTTTATACCATCCACACTCCGGCGAAGCAACTACAGTTTACCGTGGATCAACCGCAAGATGAAGAAGATCCTGCAGCGCAAGAAGAGGCTATACAACCAAGCAAAGAAGATTGGCAACTGGTCAAACTACAGATTTGCTCAGAAGGAGTGTCGATGCTAGATGCGACAGGCGGAGTGGAACCACATCAACCAAACCATCGAGGATAGTCTGAAGGAAAACAACACCAAACCCTTCTGGCGATACGTCAAGTCACGCCGACAGGACAACGCTGGAGTCTCGCCACTCTACAAAGGAGGCTCCCTACACAGCGACAGTACCTCCAAGGCCAAGATACTACAGCAGCAGTTCCAGTCCGTCTTCACGAAACGTGACGACTCTCCTCCTCCGGAGCTGAAGGGTGCCCCAGTCCCATCGCTGGAGAAGCTTACCATCACCATCGAGGGCGTCGCAAAACTCCTAAGGAACCTCAAGCCCAACAAAGCATCTGGCCCAGACGGCATCCCGAACCGCATCCTGAAGACATGCGCCGACTCCATCGCTCCTTCCCTGACTGCTATATTCAACACCTCCATTGAGGCAGGACAACTACCAAAGGATTGGCTATCAGCAAACATATCTTCCATCTACAAGAAAGGCGACAGAAACAAAGCAGAGAACTATCGCCCAGTGTCCTTGACTTCAGTCGCTTGTAAACTATTAGAGCATATCATCTGCCACCACCTTCACAAGCACTTTGAACAGCACGGAGTGCTATCCAGCCGCAACCATGGCTTCAGGACCGGCCACTCATGTGAAACCCAGCTGCTCACCACCATGCAGGACATCCTGTCGTCACATGATGCAGGCCACCAGACGGACGTCGTCATACTCGACTTTAGCAAGGCGTTCGACACAGTACCGCACAGCAAGCTACTCCACAAGCTGGCCCACTACGGCGTGCGGGGCACTATCCACACCTGGCTGACCAGTTTCCTGACCAAGCGGACGATGAGGGTGGTACTGGAGGGGGAGACATCTGAAGAGGTAGAGGTCGAGTCCGGCGTCCCACAGGGTACAGTGCTTGGGCCGTTATTGTTCCTATGCCACATCAACGATTTGCCGGACACCGTGAAGTCTACTGTCAGACTGTTTGCGGACGACTGCCTGCTGTACCGCCAGATCCGCTCCTTCCAAGACCATCTTGCCCTACAGGCCGACCTCAAGAGCTTAGAGGTGTGGGCCGCCCAGTGGGGGATGAGATTCAATGCGCAGAAATGCTACGTACTCTCCACCAGATCCAAGTCTCACTTCTTCTATAGCCTCGGAGACACCATCCTCCAACAGGTCGAGCAGAACCCCTACGAAAGGGGTTATATCAAGAATTGCGTGTATGCGTGCGTGAATATTCTGCGTGTTCTCCCGTCTCACACTCCCTAACTCTCAAGAATTCTTTTGTTGTCACTTCCCCTTTCTATTACTAGAAATACACAATAATCAACAAAGTTCACATAAGTATAAATAACTCAATCAATAATATGGAAAAATATGTATATATATAGTTTTGTACTCACGTACTTTGTAGAAACAATCCGTGAATTAAATATACCATTCACAAATCACACACATAAAGTTCCAAGGAGATAATCCGGGAGATTGTACACTGATCTCACAAACCCACAAATAATTCTCAGTCAGAAAATCCAAATGTCACCAGTCACAATAAACCAATATCGATCTGGTCACCGTCGACAGAGAGAGTTACCAAGAGTCTCATGGAGGACAGAATTCGCTGT
Source organism: Oncomelania hupensis (assembly GCA_036898135.1). Classification (NCBI taxonomy): domain Eukaryota; kingdom Metazoa; phylum Mollusca; class Gastropoda; order Littorinimorpha; family Pomatiopsidae; genus Oncomelania; species Oncomelania hupensis. The sequence continues at coordinate 64,139,034 of CM072518.1, forward strand.
CTGTCTTTTGTTTCCTTTTAATCCTCTGTCTCTGTCTATATCTATACACTATCTTCCTTCTCCTTATCCTTGGCCTTTCTATCTATCTATCCTGGGTTCTCTCCCCTCTCTATCGTCGCTGTCGCTGCTGCTGTTGTGGCCGCTGTTGCTGCTGCTGCTGAGGTAGCAATGGTTGCTACTGCTGCTGATGTAGCAGTGGTTGCTGCTGCTGATGATGTAGCAGTGGTTGCTGCTGCTCGTCTTCTTCTTCGTCTTCTTCTTTGGCTTCTTCTCTGGCACCTTCTCGATACTTCCACCTTTTCTTCTTCACGACTTCTTCTTCTTCTTCTTCTTCTTCTTCCTCTTCTCGTCTTCGTCTTCTTCTCCTTCTTTTCTTCTTCTTCTTCTTCTTCTTCTTCTTCTTCTTCTTCTTCTTCTTCTTCTTCTTCTCTCCTTCTTTCTTCTTCCTTCTTCTCCTTCTCTGCTTTCTTCTTCTTTCTTCTCCTTCTCTGCTTTTTTCTTCTTTCTTCTCCTTCTCTTCTGTCTTCCTTCTTCTCCCTTCTTCTTTCTCTTTCGCCTCGAGGCCCCTCAGCCGGAGACTTCTGAAAACATACAAGTTTTCCCCACTAAATATCTTGATACATAGACTTTCTGTATTACCACATATACCTTTTCTCTCTCTGCGACAGGACCAGACCAGCAATACAATAATTCAAATCTCATATGTGTAGAACACAGTTCACACATACGCAAAAAATTGTAACTCTAATTATAACAACTTATTATTACATTCTTGCCGCTAATTACTTTCATTCACAAAAATAAATATAATACTATACATTGCAAGTTGAGGTTTCAACCTCAAATCAAATACTAATCCAATTTCAATTCGTTACTCAAAAATATACAACGATCCACCATCTCCATCACCCCCCTTATCCATCCTTCATACTAATATCAAAATTATCTATTATTAATTCGTATTCCACAATAAGTAGAATATAATCATGGTTCAATATTATTACGTTTATAACACATATTTCAATGATAAACAATATATATACCTGCAGTCAACAGCTGCCAGAAGTATAACACACAACCACCCACTCCGTGGTACAAAAGAAGAATGCAAACATTTTTTTCCTGAATACATGTAATTGGTGAACCGTCACATGACTAGCTCAACCAATCAGAAATAAGTAATCAATAAAAAAAAATTATGATTTATATCTTCTCACAGGAAGATACTACAAACAGTCATCGGACCGAAATATTATAAACCCGGTCCGTGACACTTGGCATCCAAATCTCAGCAGACCTCAAATGGGGACCACACATCACCAGCCTATGCAAGAGGGCAGGATCTACACTTGGCTTCCTACGCCGGAACCTTCGGAACTGCCCACAAGAGTGCCGTCGCCTTGCCTACATCGCTCTTGTTAGGTCCACCCTTGAGTATGGGTCGGTGGTATGGGATCCCTACTACAAACAAGACATTGAGAGACTTGAACGCATCCAACGCCTGGCTGCGAGGTTTATTACCAAGGACTACAAGTCCAGGGACCCAGGATGCATTGGCAGGATGCTCGAGTACCTCAAACTTCCCACACTCCAGGAACGTCGCCAGCAACTCCGGCTGACGATGCTCTACAAGATCGCCAATGGTCTTGTACCCGCCCTACCCCCTGATTCCTTCCTCACTCCTGTGAGCGGCACTAGACGTAGGGTCAAACTCACAGCGTACGAGGGGTATGTGAACCAGAACATTATACAGAGACAGGCAACCAACAATAGCCGCTGTTTCAAGGCTCCTCCCTCCAAGACAGAGCAGTACAGGGGCTCATTCTTCATAAAGACAGTGATCGAGTGGAACAACCTCGACGATACCACCGTCACCATGCCCACGCCCAACGCCTTCTCAGCAGCGTTAGGGCGGCAGAAACCTGTGTGAACAACCCTGTGTTTTTATCAAGTTTTTAACTGTTTAGATTAGAACCTTTTAAACAGACAGTGTACCCATTGCCTACATCTGGGCAAACGGACTGTTAAAACCGCTAGGTACAGCAGCAAGAAGACCAGCTGAAGTGTAAATATGACTGTTAAAGAATTTTTTTTTTTTAGATGCGCACACCCTAAAACGTCACGTTGATAGTCGTCATCGGCTTCTGTGGCGCACCCGCCAATCAACATCCACAGGCGGGCTATCCAGATCCAGATCCAGATCATGGCTAAGCTACACACATGGAGAAGTAATAAACAATATACACATTCTCCGGTACCACCACTGGTCTGCAATAATACACATAGGATAAACAACAGTTGGACAGTGGAAGCTGTCTCGTGGTGCCGAAACCGGTCGCGTGTCCGCCACGTGGTCAGCAAAGTTTTACTAATAATCACCAGTCTAAAACATGGCAAAACTTCACAAACATAATCCAATAATCATATCAATGAATCACGAAAAAACAAAAGATCGATCATTTACCTTCTTGACAATGTCAGGCTTTGGCTATACTGTCAATGAATGCTTTTCATCCGTCACCTGCCGAGTCTTACGCTAGAGAAATCTATCAACGTGCGTCTTGCTACGATGATGTTCGGACAAAGACTAACTCTCCTCCCGCTGGGGTCGTCTATCGTGCGAGAATACGAGAATAGTGACGCCACGTAAAGGAGTTGCGGGTGATTGGTCAGCTGGGTGACGTCACGGTTTATCTTAGTGAAACTGTAGCCTACACATGTGTAGAACCACTTACTTCGGTCGTCTGCTAGTCAGCGACTTAACTTACATAGGTCAAAGCAGACTGAACGTGTAGGCATGAAGCTTTAGTGCTGGGTTAGAACTAGCCTCTCGCGACAACCTTCCAAACCATGCTAGCTTTCGGCGCTTGATATTTCTGCTAATATGGATTCCTGAAGGATGCACAACAAGGTTCTTGACCAGGCTTTGCACATAGTGGTTGGTCTTATTGCTCCCTGTAGGAGACGCCAAACAGTTTTCTCAGTCTCTTGGTTTGAGATGCCTGAATCCCCCTTTTCAGTGCCTGCCAGTAGTAGTGTCCAGGTTTGGTACCTATACAACTGGCTGCTGTGGCTATGTGGCGATTGAGACACGGATTTTTGTATGTGTGCGTATGCCTTCCTTTGACAGAGTCGAGCTACAACTGAAACCTAGACAAAAACTAAAAGAAATAAAAAGAAAAAGGAAAGGAAACAGGATGTATTAATTTGTTTATTCGTCCGATTTAACTTGAAGTACAAAAAAGCATGAAGCATCGTCGTTTGAAAGCAGACAACAAACTTGCTAATATTCTAATGTTCAAGGACCACTTAACACAGAATCAACAAGAGGGGGAGAATGGAGAGGGGTGGACCCGTAATCGCATTCTTTTTAAAGTACACATGAAGTCAAGATCCACATTTCGCAAAAACTTATGAAATTATAAATCACGTTAAGGTGACTATTTACGTCTTTATCCCTAATATTTCTGAAAATTGAATCTAAACGTCGTGTCCGACTATTCCAAAAGGTCGTCTGCTGTAGGCTCTGGTTGATTTAACCCTCTTAGAATACTTAATCTGCCGGGAAAAAAACAAAAACAAAACGTGAAGTTATTGGTCGTGATTCAATGCTATCAGCGCGTGTCGAGTTTTTTTTAAATAATTATTCTGTAATTTTCCACGTGACTGATTCTCGGGATGTTACATCTGCTGACGCGTATGATAATAGTAAGACACTTGCAAAGTAGCGTTATGAAAGGTGTAATAAGAGGCCAGATTTACACAGCACTATAGCTTCTCGCCTTACTTAGTCAGCTGTAACCTTAGTAAAGTAATGTTGCTCTGCAGCAGACGACACAAGTCTACTGTTGGCTACACATCTCTATGCTGACGCTGGCCCAGGTAGGCAATGACCTCATCCAGCTTACGTATAGCAGTAGTACATATAGTACGGCCACCCACGCTAGAGGGCGCCTATTGTAATTTTAGTTTCCCAGGCCTGCAGCTGAACACAGAGATAGAGAGTGATTCGCTGTTCAACTTGCACCCAGTAAGGAGCTTAGCTCTAAGGGATCTCTCTACTTGAAGACTAAAAGCACGAACTGGTGAAATTCTATTCTACCTAGTTAGACACAGCCTGACATTGTCAAAAAGGTAAATGAACTATCTTTTGTTGCATCACGATGTATTGATATTATTGTTGAATTATGTTTGTGAAATTTGCCATGTTTAGAATTGTGATTGTTAGTCAAACTTTGCGTGACCACGTGGCGAACACGACCGGTTGCGACGCCATGACGTATTCCCTATGGGACCCTGTGTTGTTTAGCCTATATGTATTATTGCAGACCAGTGGCTGTACAGGAGAATGTGTATAATATTAATTATTTCTCTATGTGTGTATTTAGCCATGATTTATATTTATATATGTATAGAAATTAGATTGGAGATTCCAGTGGACCACGGACTTAGCAGAAAGTTCGTTGCTTCTATATGTATATAAGTGGAGCTAATCACTGAGGGCTATTGTTGCCTTCAGTGAGACGCTCTGCACACACCTAGTATACACGGTGTTGCAAAAATTCGTCTCATATGTTGCAGACGAGCAGGCATCGTGGACCCGATCAGAAGAAAGACAAGTAAAAGTCTTCACTGACATTCGGCCTGCATTGGAGCCTCCCGCACTGAGCAACGAGAGCCCACCAGTCTGTCAACAAGGAGAAGAATCAATAACAACACAGCTCATCGAATCTAGAGATACGTTACATTTTCACCAGTGCACCAAACCTGTTAGCAAAGGACATCACTAGTCCGCCTTCCCAGAAGACTGACCTGTTGGGCAGACAGCACCACTAGCCCTATGATGAAACAGTAGCTTCATAGAATTATCAAGGAGCGAAACATTCCAAGTGATATTTGAACTTTTAAGTTAGTATCGTGATTAGCAGATCTTGTATAGAGTAGATTAAATAAATGTGTGATATTTACTGCTAACAAGTGGCTGGACTACCTATGTTTTATAACCGTGTGAGAGCTAGTGTCACAGTGATCTTTTACCAGTTTCTTTCTATCTCTGTACCCCAGCCTAAACACAGACCGAGCTAAACTTATAAATGTATTAAGTTGAGTCACCGGGATATTTACTAGCGATCCCCATCGACTATACTAAAGACTAGTGGGTAATAGCATTCCATTGTGCAGAGCCCAGCAACAATAGACCCACCGTCACAAAAGGGACTGAATGTATTTAGCTTTTTTAGCGGTATACGCACTTTTTATACATAGAGAACTTTCACCTCCAAAATATGGATTAGTAGACTCTTTTAAGAACATACTATCTAGTGTGCATGTTTCAAAACCGTGACGGTGGATTCTATTGTTGCTGGGCTCTGCACAATGGATTGCTATTACCCACTCGTCTTTCGTCGGCGGGGGTTGGTTAGTTAGATCACCCTGTGACTAATCTTAATATTTGTATATGTTTGGGCTGGTCTGTGTGAGGATAGGGTTACAGAAATAGGGAGAAAAGTGTTAAAGATTCACTGACACACTAGCTCTCGCAAGGCTGGTCTCGAAAACCGGTTGCGTGGGTCAGCCACATGCTCAAGCAAAGTTTTACCAACATTCTCAATTATAACACATGGCAAGACTTCACAAGCATAATCCAATAATATTATCGATAAATCGCGGTGAAACAAAAGATCGATCATTTACCCTTTTGACAATGTCAGGCTATGGCTATACTATGATGAATAAATTTCACCCGTCACCTGCGTAGTCTTCTGAGAGAGATCTTTCAGCGTGTGCGTCCTCTCGGGTGCGGTTTTAGACAAAGACTGACGTACCTTAACGTAGTGGCAAGCTAAAGCCCGCGATATTCCATGAGTCTTTGCGCCCTCACGTGGGCTGACAGATAGGCCCCTATACGTCAGCTGGATTATGTCACGGCCTACCTAGCGAAGATTTTCCCTACACAGACTTAGAACAAACCTAACTTTTGTCGTCTACTAGGCCTCGAATTTAAGTTACAAAGGCCAAAGAAGGATTAACTTTTAGATGCGTGAAGCCTTACTGCAGTGTCCAAACTAGCTTCTTGTGACAAAAACAATGACTTTAGGACTCACTTTAACAAATTTGCAAGCATGGTTTTTGTTTGGCATTTCTGGCAAAATGATACCGACATTTTAAGTGAGATGAACAAAATAGATTTGTTTATTTGTACGTAAGTTAATTCAACCCATATTATAACCGGATTAATTTACGTATACACCGTGTTTTATAACATTGATTATTATTATTATTATTATTATTATTATTATTATTATTATTATTATTATTATTATTATTATTATTATTATTATTATTATTATTATTATTATTATTATTATTATTATTATTATTATTTAATTAATTAATTTATATTTTTATTATTATTATTATCATTATTATTATTATTTATATTATTATTATTATTATTTATTAATTAATTTATTATTATTATTATTATTATTATTATTATTATTATTATTATTATTAATTTATTTATTTTATTTATATATTATTATCATTATTATTTACTTATTTAATTTTATTATTATTATTATTATTATTATTATTATTATTATTATTATTATTATTATTATTATTATTATTATTATTATTATTAAGACAGTCGTTAGCTTACGAAACAAAACACGCTTACCTCTAGATCAGGCAGCATCACAAGTACAAAACGGCTGCGTGGATAGAGTGGGGAGGGCGGATATGAAATAAGCCTATAAAACTAGGATACGACACGTGGGAAGGGGGGGGGGAAGGAGTAGGTTGGGGAAGGGGCAGAGCCAGGGTGGTCATTTGGGGGCTATGGTAATTGGAAATATAACGCTAAATTAAATAGCCCAAAACAAAACAGCACACACAAAAATCAGACGAAGAGAGCTTGGAGGGAAAAAGAAAGAGATAGCGAAACAGGATTGGGGATTTAGATAGGGAAGGGGGGGGGAGGTAAAGAAAACTAAGAGAGAGAGAGAGAGAGATAGAGAGAGAGAGAGAGAGAGAGAGAGAGAGAGAGAGAGTATCGGTCTCAGAGAGAGGACGGTGAGAAAGAGAAAGGGACAGAGATTAATTGACTTGCAGACCGTAAACCTTACATTGAAATGGTACACCAGTCGCTCTGCCCAAAAACCTTACATTGAAGGTTGGCATCTATGGGGTGACATTCAAATACTGACTGTTCTTTCTCTTTCACACTTTGTGTTCTTAAGTCAAATGGGAACAGATTAGAGAACTTGGAGAGGGTGAAAGCAGCGACAGATTAGAGAACTTGGAGAGGGTGAAAGCAGCGACAGATTAGAGAACTTGGAGAGGATGAAAGCAGCGACAGACTAGAGAACTTGGAGAGGGTGAAAGCAGCGACAGATTAGAGAACTTGGAGAGGATGAAAGCAGCGACAGATTAGAGAACTTGGAGAGGGTGAAAGCAGCGACAGATTAGAGAACTTTGGAGAGGATGAAAGCAGCGACAGATTAGAGAACTTGGAGAGGGTGAAAGCAGCGACAGATTAGAGAACTTGGTGAGGATGAAAGCAGCGACAGATTAGGGGACTTGGAGAGGGTGAAAGCAGCGACAGATTAGAACTTGGAGAGGATGAAAGCAGCGACAGATTAGAGAACTTAGAGATGGTGAAAGCAGCGACAGATTAGACAACTTGGGGAGGGTGAAAGCAGCGACAGATTAGACAACTTGGAGAGGGTGAAAGCAGCGACAGATTAGACAACTTGGAGAGGGTGAAAGCAGCGACAGATTAGACAACTTGGAGAGGATGTAGACAACTTGGAGAGGGTGAAAGCAGCGACAGATTAGACAACTTGGGGAGGGTGAAAGCAGCGACAGATTAGAGAACTTGGAGAGGGTGAAAGCAGCGACAGATTAGACAACTTGGAGAGGGTGAAAGCAGCGACAGATTAGACAACTTGGAGAGGGTGAAAGCAGCGACAGATTAGAGAACTTGGAGAGGATGAAAGCAGCGACAGATTAGAGAACTTGGAGAGGATGAAAGCAACGACAGATTAGAGAACTTGGCGAGGGTGAAAGCAGCGACAGATTAGAGAACTTGGAGAGGGTGAAAGCAGCGACAGATTAGAGAACTTTAGAGAGGATGAAAGCAGCGACAGATTAGAGAACTTGGAGAGGGTGAAAGCAGCGACAGATTAGAGAACTTGGAGAGGATGAAAGCAATGACAGATTAGAGAACTTGGAGAGGGTGAAAGCAGCGACAGATTAGAGAACTTGGAGAGGGTGAAAGCAGCGACAGATTAGAGAACTGGGAGAGGATGAAAGCAGCGACAGATTAGAGAACTTGGAGAGGGTGAAAGCAGCGACAGATTAAAGAACTTGGAGAGGATGAAAGCAGCGACAGATTAGAGAACTTAGAGATGGTGAAAGCAGCGACAGATTAGAGAACTTGGAGAGGGTGAAAGCAGCGACAGATTAGACAACTTGGAGAGGGTGAAAGCAGCGACAGATTAGAGAACTTGGAGAGGATGAAAGCAGCGACAGATTAGACAACTTGGAGAGGATGTAGACAACTTGGAGAGGATGAAAGCAGCGACAGATTAGACAACTTGGGGAGGGTGAAAGCAGCGACAGATTAGACAACTTGGAGAGGGTGAAAGCAGCGACAGATTAGACAACTTGGGGAGGGTGAAAGCAGCGACAGATTAGACAACTTGGAGAGGGTGAAAGCAGCGACAGATTAGACAACTTGGAGAGGGTGAAAGCAGCGACAGATTAGACAACTTGGGGAGGGTGAAAGCAGCGACAGATTAGACAACTTGGGGGGATGAAAGCAGCGACAGATTAGAGGACTTGGAGAGGATGAAAGCAGCGACAGATTAGACAACTTGGAGAGGGTGAAAGCAGCGACAGATTAGACAACTTGGGGAGGGTGAAAGCAGCGACAGATTAGAAAACTTGGGGGGGGGGGGATGAAAGCAGCGACAGATTAGAGAACTTGGAGAGGGTGAAAGCAGCGACAGATTAGACAACTTGGAGAGGGTGAAAGCAGCGACAGATTAGACAACTTGGAGAGGGTGAAAGCAGCGACAGATTAGACAACTTGGGGAGGGTGAAAGCAGCGACAGATTAGACAACTTGGGGGGGATGAAAGCAGCGACAGATTAGAGGACTTGGAGAGGATGAAAGCAGCGACAGATTAGAGAACTTGGGGAGGGTGAAAGCAGGCACAGATTAGACAACTTGGAGAGGGTGAAAGCAGCGACAGATTAGAGAACTTGGAGAGGGTGAAAGCAGCGACAGATTAGAGAACTTGGAGAGGGTGAAAGCAGCGACAGATTAGGAAGAGAGAAAGAGGGTGTTTAGAAAGTAGTCTGAGAGACAGAGAGAACCAGAGCCAGCCAGATAGACAGACAACTCGGTCACAAAAAGTAGGCAGCTTAAAAGCAAGGGCAAATAACCGGGCTTTTGACGGCAAGAACAAGATGGCGTCAGGATGTGGGTCTAGAATTTCAATCTGAAAATACCCAAGCAGGCAATCAGTCATCGTTCTCTGTTCCCATGGCCGCCATCACTCTCGGCCCACCAACTGGACAAGTATGGCGATGATGATGACGATGATGATGATGACGACGACGATGATGATGATGATGATGACGATGATGATGATGATGATGATGATGACGATGATGACGATGATGACGATGATTATGATGATGATGACGACGATGCTGATGATGATGAGGAGGAGGAGGAAAAAGAGTCATTCATTTATGGCTCGATTTTTCTTGATTGACGATTCAGTGATTCTCTCTCTCTCTCTCTCTCTCTCTCTCTCTCTCTCTCTCTCTCTCTCTCTCTCTCTCTCTCTCTCTCCCTCTCTCTCTCTTTCTCTCTCTCCCTCTCTCTCTCTCTCCAATTTGGTCCAAATTGTTCTGCCCATTTTTGCTACTAAATAAAAAGCAAACCAAAACTAAGCACATAAAACTCTCTCTCTCTCTTTCTCTCTCTCTCTCTCTCTCTCTCTCTCTCTCTCTCTCTCTCTCTCTCTCTCTCTCTCTTTTTCTCTCTCTCTCTTACACACACACAATCAGCTGCAGGCTATCATACATCACACACACACACACACACACGCACACACACAAAAGCAGCTGAAGTCCATCAGACATCACACACACACACACACACACGCACACACACACAAGCAACTGAAGTCTATCATATCGACACCACACACACACACGCCATCTGAAGTCTATCAGACATATGACACACACAAACACACCCACACGCCATCTGAAGTATACCAGACATCACACAGACATCACAAACACACACACACACGCATTAACACACACACACGCGCCAGCTGAAGTCTATCAGACATATGACACACACACATACACACACGCCATCTGAAGTATACCAGACATCACATACACACACGCATTAACACACACACACACACACACACACACACACGCCAGCTAAAGTCTAGCAGACAACATAAAGGTTTCATTTGCTCTTCTTTGTTTTCCGAATTGCTATAATTGATTTTGGCCCGGTTAAAAGACAGTGCGTCCATTTAAAGAACCAAAGTCAAATAACACACACAGAATAACAATGTGAGTGGGCAACATTACCAACATAGGCAGACCTCTTCTTTCCCACTAGGTCCACCTCCTTCTCTCTCCCGCCCAACAGCTCCCTCTGAAAACCTTTCTTCTTCGTCGTCGTTACCTCCTTCCTCACTTCCGTCATTAATTTCTTCTTCTTCTTCTTCTTCTTCTTCTTCTTCTTCTTCTTCTTCTTCTTCTTCTTCTTCTTCTTCTTCTTCTTCTTCTTCTTCTTCTTCTTCTTCTTCCCTTGTTTTGTGCTCCCCTTCTTCCTCCTAACCCTATATCATCATCATCATCATCATCATCATCATCATCATCATCATCATCATCATCATCATCATCATCATCATCATCATCATCATCATCATCATCATCATTATATTTCTTCTAGTTCTTCTTCTTCTTGTTCTTATTCGTCTTCTATTTTGTTTTCTTGATGTTCTTTGTTGTTGTTGTTCCTCTTCTTCTTCTTCTTCTTCTTCTTCTTCTTCTTCTTCTTCTTCTTCTTCTTCTTCTTCTTCTTCTTCTTCTTCTTCTTCCCTTGTTTTCTGCTCCCCTTCTTCCTCCTAACCCTGTATCATCATCATCATCATCATCATCATCATCATCATCATCATCATCATCATCATCATCATCATCATCATCATCATCATCATCATCATCATATTTCTTCTTGTTCTTGTTCTTCTCGTTCTTATTCGTCTTCTACTTCGTTTTCTTGATGTTCTTTGTTGTTGTTGTTGTTGTTGTGATGGTTGTAGTTGTTGTTGTTGTTACTCCTTCTCTTCTTCTTCTTCTTCTTCTTCTTCTTCTTCTTCTTCTTCTTCTTCTTCTTCTTCTTCTTCTTCTTCTTCTTCTTCTTCTTCTTCTTCTTCTTCTTCTTCTTTTACGTCTTCTTTCCTTACTGCTCAGATCCACGCTGTCACTGAGATATCGGGTCGTTGTTGATTTTAAAGATAAGAAGTTTGCCAAGCCTACAACTTCCACAAAGCAATGGCGATCGGTTTAGCTTTTAAGCCAGCGACTTCAGAGGACTCGATCGTGTTTCTCTTCGTGGACCCTTTCCGCCCTCATCCACTCACCCACCATCATCACTACCATCCGCAACACCTACCCACCATCATTACATTACATTACATTACATGATTATTGCTTTAGGTCCAGCGGACTCTTCCGAGCCAAATCAGGACCGGACAACCCCTGATCCGCATAAAAGATTTGCTGAAACAACCGTAGTGGTAAAACTGAAAGCTCTTCACCAGCCTGTCACTTTACAATAAAGACATCTGGGACGCTGAGGCTGTACTCTAATTTATCGAAGCCCTGTTTACAAAAACAAAATAGAATACAAACATCATTATAAAATATCAACAAAACACATACATATAAAATGCCTACATTGCTAAATAATAACATCATAGGAAGCCATAGTGACCACCTGGCAGAAAGCGTCCAATATTCCCAAGCTGATCCAACAGACCTCATACACAAATAAGGAGTCTTGTCCCGGAAGAGTTTTCAAGAAAAAAGATAGGTGACTGGTCTAGCGAAGAAGAAGATAGTACAGCAGATTGATAGAACAGAGCAGGAATGAGAAAGAGCAAATGAGAAAACAGCAACAGTGGGAATTTAAAGCACTAAATTTCCAGAAAGTGGGGATACTATTTATACTGAAACCCCCGGCACCCCAACTGGGGTTACCCACCATCAAGCAGGCATCGTAGATGTCAGCCTTACTTTCCATTCCAAGCCTCTCGACCTAAATATATTCCAGATTGTTCTGCAACATTCCAGAAGAAAAGGAACACGCGGCTGACCGGGTGACTAGGCCTAGGCTGAAATTATTTCCCAAGAAAAGATGAGCGGGACATTATGGTGGGCAGATGATCAGATTCCCGTTGCACTTTAACAAGACCACATTCCTCACGCACGGCACGTATGAGAGTGATATTTTGGATACATATTTGTTTCGTTTTTTTTATGTCTAGACTTATCTGGAAATACTTTTGACATAGTCGTGAGGAATCAGACAGAGCTAAGTGTCAGTCTGTCCATCGATCCGTTGAAAGCCATGTTTCAAGAACCCCTGAACGGATTTTGACCACACTTCATAAGAACATTACCTAGGTTAGCAGTCTGCCTCATGTGCCATCATATTTGCTCTGCTGCAGAGGTCAAGGTCATTGGAGTCTATTTGTTGCTTAACACATTTTGCTCAAAATCTCCAAAAACGGCGTAAGCGATTTTGTTGAGCTTTGGTATACAGGTACATTCCAAGGTAAGTCTGCTGCGCTTTCTTGTCATCTCCATCTTCCTATACGCTTTCGAAACATGGACCCTCACAGCAGATCTCCAACGAAGAATACAAAGCACGGAGATGAGGTGCTACAGAAGACTTCTGGGCATTTTCCTATACCCAGCACATCACCAACGACGAAGTCCGGCAGACCATCACACAAGCCATTGGACAACACGAGGACCTGCTCACAGTGGTGAAAAACCGGAAACGCCGATGGTATGGCCACGTCACCAAATCGTCAGGTCTTGCAAAGACCATCCTGCAAGGCACAGTGCAAGGAGGTAGAAGAAGAGGGAGGCCGAAAAAGAGGTGGGAGGACAACATTCGAGAATGGACTGGTTTGACACTGAGCGAAGCAATCAGGGTTGCTGAGGACAGGGAAAGATGGAGTACGCTGGTTAAACAATTATCTGTGGTGCCCCTACGACCTCCGAGTTACGGTATAGGATAGGATAGGATAGGATAGGATAGGGTAGGATAGGATAGGGTAGGATAGGATAGGATAGGATAGGATAGGATAGGATACAGGTGCTTCATCCTTCAGTAGCAGTTCTGTTGTTACAGTCATCCGGTCAGGCCGTCACTCACAACCTCATTTGTTTGTTTGTTTGTTCAAAACACTTTTTGCCGTATTTCAAGAATAAATGAACCGAAATTGATAATTTTTACTTTGCGGCTACTTTAACTATTGCTATGTATGTTAGATTATTTATTTATCATTTGAATTTTCTCTAAGGTCAGCCTCATTGTGAATCATTTTCTCAACACGCTTTTGCGCTGTTTCTAAGCATTGGATCAGCCGATTTGGATAATGTTTTGCTTGCAGATAGTTCCGATCATGTCCTATCATTGCGCCGAGAAGCAACACCGCCCAAGAAAATTAACACATTTGAAAATGCTGATTTTTCGGCAATGTATATGTGAATGTCTGGAAATACCATTGAAGGGCTTGCCATATTATAGTTTTTTTTAACATTTATTTTATTTCTTTATTGGTTTGTTGTCGTTGTTGCTTGCTGCTGCTTAAGATGAGGATGATGTTGTATTTGTTTTTTTGTATATGATGAGGTTGATGATGGTGATGACGAGGGGGAAGTGGATGAGGAGGAGATTGTTGTTGCTGCTGCTGTTGCTGCTGCTGCTGCTGATGATGATGAGCAGGAGGAAGAGGATGATGAGAGTCTGTCTATGCTTAAGTTTGTTCAGTCTTTCTGTCGACCCGTGACTCTTTATGTTCGTGTGTATGTGTGTGTGTGTGTGTGTGTGTGGGTGTGTGTGTGTGTGGGTGAGGTTGTGTGTATAATATATATATATATATATATTTGTTTTGTTTGTTTGTTTGTTTTTGTTTGTGTGTGTGTTCGTGCGGGCGTGTAATACGTTCGTATGGAGTGGGTGGAAGGGGCTGGTGTGTGCACGCTCTTGCGCGCGTGTAAGTGTGAATTATATAATGAATAATAACAGGAGCGACTCCCACCATTACAGAGGTTGAACCCTTTTGTGTTTTGTTTTGTTTTGTTTCCACAAATTACAGGCGTTCCTAAGTTCACAGAGAGCTCACGAGACAACATGTTGACGTCGTCCCCTTTGAATGGGCATTGGCCTTTCATTTAATATTTTTAATATTTATATATTTTTTTTAATTTTCCAATTTAAAGTGTGTCTGAAGTGTGTCTAAATTATGCAAAGACGTATTAAATGTTTTCTTCACGCTTAATATGTGTATATATACTACTCAAAATAATTGAAGGGCCACTCTCATATTTCATTTAGTTTAATTATTTTTTGCTGCTATCAATAATATCGCTTATATTGCTTATTTCAAAACTTATCCTGTACAGTAACATTCAAGACAATCTTATTCTGACAAGTAATCACATGTGTGAGTTTTGAACTTTTTGCACTGAGTTGAAAAACAAACCCAATTTTTACCAAAAAGATTTCCCTAATTTACTGTTGTCTTGCTAATAAAGCAAAATTTTCAACATTAAAAAGTGATTTGCACGCGAAAGGCTTGCATTTTCTGAGTTCAGTTCAACAATCGGCGCTTTTTTCTGGGTATAAATGGCAGCGCTTTTGCTGCTTTTCTAACCATACCCCCAAGGCGACGATTGACTGATGCGGATAGAGGCAGAGCTATTGCATGGCTTCAGGAAGGGGTGGGGGTGAGAGAAGTTGGCAGGTGGCTGGGAGTGTCCCACTCAGTTGTCCAAAGGCTGCGGGAGCGCTTTAACAACACTGGAAGCGTCCAAGAACCAAGAAGGTCCGGACGCCCCCGCGTTACCACTGCAAGACAAGACCATTTCATCACCCTGTCAGCTCTGAGGATGACGTCCGCTACAGCAAACACCATCAGAAGACAGCTTCACGCAGCCAGCAATGTTAACGTCAGCGACCAGACAATTCGCAACCGTCTACACGAGGCAAACCTGCGATCAAGACGACCAGCAGTACGGCCTGTGCTCACTCCAGCTCACCGTGCAGCGCGTTTGGCCTGGGCTCGGCGTCATTTGGTGTGGACTAGGCAACATTGGTCAAGGGTGCTCTTTACAGACGAGTCTCGGTTCTCCTTGTCTTTCAACGACCGTCGAGTGAATGTTTGGAGGCGTCCACGGGAGCGTTTTGCTGATGCGACGGTGCGCGAGCATGACCGCTTTGGTGGTGGATCTGTCATGATGTGGGGTGGCTTCGCATTAAACTTCAGAACACCCCTGCTCCAAATTCATGGCAACTTAAACGGTATTGGCTACAGGGATGACGTCCTACAACCTAGGGTTCTCCCAGCTCTGCGGGCCATTGGGGAAGGTGCCATACTACAGGACGATAATGCCAGACCCCACCGAGCGCGTATCGTCAATGACTTCCTGCAGCAACAGCACGTCATAAGGATGGATTGGCCGGCTCGATCACCCGATTTGAACCCCATAGAACATCTGTGGGATGTCTTGGGTCGACAGACACGGGCAAACCTCCCTCCAGGAGCTAACCTTGACGTTCTGGCCCAAGTTCTCCAGCAAGAGTGGTTGGCCATCCCAGGAAACATCTTCCATAACCTGACACAGTCCATGAAACAACGATGCCAAGACTGCATTGATGCAAACGGTGGCCACACCCGATACTGACTCTATAGATTTTTGGTTTCTAAAGTTTTGATTTTGTAAATGAGGGGTATGTCCAGTTAAATTGAATTTACTCGAATTTTAAACGACTGATGTCTAAAATCTTGTTTGTTATTGATGCAGAAATTATTGCAATAAAATATGATGAACTAATAAATTGAATTCGGGTTTCTGATTTAAAGAGAGACCAATATGTCCAAGTGGCCCTTGTATTATTTTGAGTAGTGTATATATATATATATATATATATATATATATATATATATATATATATATATATATATAGAGAGAGAGAGAGAGAGAGAGAGAGAGAGAGAGAGAGAGAGAGAGAGAGAGAGACAGACAGACAGACAGACAGACAGACAGAGACAGACAGAGACAGAGAGAGAGACAGATATAGAGACAGAGAGAGATATATATATCAAGGACTACTAAATGAGTATATATATATATATCCGCGTGTGAGAGCGCGCGCGTTCCGTGAACGTGTGTGTGCATGATCGTGTGTAATATTTGTGAACACTTAATCTAAACTTCGTGTCCGTCAGGTCAAAACGTCGTCAGCTACAGCGCTAAACAACATAATTATTCCCCTTAGGATAGAGGCACAGGCGCCCTACATAACGAAGCGACGTGTTATGAAGAGAATATTGTGTGCTTGTGGTATTGAGTGACGCGTATTGACTGTCTCAAGGAGCACTTTGCAAAATTCGCGAGGTGACGATATTGAAAAAACCCAGCACCGGATGTCTTTTTAAGCTACTTACAAACTTATCTAAGAGCTCTTGTCAATGTTGTAAATTAACTAAACTCATACTATGTGTGGTGCGAAGTTTGGATAAACATGACCTCAAACTCGCTTGTAATTGTTTTAAACTTATTGGTTTTAATGTATTTTTTAAATTTATTTTTATTTTTTTATTTTATTGACGTAACATGTTTTAGGAGGTCTGTATGCTGCCGTATATAGAAAACGCATGCAGTGCTAAGAGGCCAAAGGGAGGTCACTACGTTTTGATTGAAACAACATGGAGGAAAAATGTTTTTAAAGGCGAAGAAGCTGTATAAAAGTGCATATTTATTTATTTATTTATTTATTTTAATGTATTTGTTTTTGTTTATTGATTTATTTGCAAGATATTAATTAATTAATTTATTTATTTATTTATTCATTTTAAAAAATATATTTGGGTCTGTCGTGATCGGGGTCAGAGTGGCGGTGGAATGTGTGTGTTTGCATGAGAGAGAGAGAGTATTGTGTGTGTGTGCATGTGTGCGCGCGTGCAAACATGCATTCACTGAAAGCAGTTTGAATCTTTGAGGTTAATTGCAGCACAACAGCGACAACACACATCGCATGACAGACAAGTTGCAACTTTTAGTTTTAAACAACAAACCTTCGCCGTTTCTTTCTGCAACCCAGTCGATGTTCGGACAAAAGCTCCCAAGACAAATGCTCTCAAGACAAATGCTCCCAAGATAAATGCTAACAAGACCAAAGCTCCCAAGACAATTGCTAACAAGACCAAAGCTCCCAAGACAAATGCTCTCAAGACAAATGCTCCCAAGACAAATGCTAACAAGACCAAAAGCTCCCAAGACAAATGCTTTAAAGACCAAAGCTCCCCAAACAAATGCTGACAAGACCAAAGCTTCCAAGACAAATGCTGAAAAGACCAAAGCTCCCAAGACAAATGCTCCCAAGACAAATGCTCCCAAGACATATGCTGACCAGACAAATGCTCATAACCCTCTACACCAAATCCAAAATCCCCAAATCCAAATTTTCGAAGAAAAGTTTGAAAAACGACAACAGGTCTACTACAAAGCGATTAGCCTATATAATCTGTGTATTTTTTTTGTCTGAGGCATAATCAGTTTTGTTAACGCCAATTAGTCCGTGAGGAGCTAAACGTCTATGAAGCAAACCCCCTGACGGCATCACGACTGACCTGGTGAACGGAACTATTTTCTGACGGCAGAGCGGAACAATATGACGGACCGCTTTTGCGGTGAGGAATTACAGTTGGACACGTTTGCACTTTCTCAGCTTGATCCCGCGGCATTCGACAAACAAACACATAAATCAGGCTCAAGCAAGCAGACCGGTCAGCAAGCAAACGAGAAAACAAGCAAGCGAATAGTGGAGAGACAAATAACCAAGGAACCAACTGCGGAGAGACGTGGAATGAAGGCACCAGGCACGGTACTCTCCTTTTCTGTCTCAAACATCATCATCATCATCATCATCATCATCATCATCATCATCATCATCATCATCATCATCATCATCATCATCATCATCATCATCATCGTCGTCGTCGTCGTCATCATCATCGTGGTCGTCGTCATCAGCGTAGTCATCATCATCATCGTCATCGTGTACGTGGTCATCATCATCGTCGTTGTGTCCGTGGTCATCATCATCATCATCATCATCATCCACCCATTGCACATAGCTGCAATCGAAAGAAAGTATACTCCAGGCACACGGAAAAGTAAGTTTCGTCTCCTCTAGGCGACGAATTAGGTCACGCTGCATTTGTTTCTAGGTCAACTGTCTTTTACGAACCGTCTGAGAATTTTTTCGAACCGTTTATTGACGCCGGATAGTGTCCTCACTTGGTTTCATACAATTTAAGAATCCAAGAAGGCAAATGGGTTTTTGGGACGGTAAAAGCATTTTTGTAGAGAAAAGGGTTAGGGCAAGGGCTAGGGATATATCTACAACGAACCCTTACCCGAACCCTTGTAGCAATATTCCGCTCTTTCCGTCACTTTTAAACAGTAGTGCGCTTCGCATCGGCGGCTAGCAGCGAGCCCAAAGTATATTTTGAAGGGATGGAGGGAATACTTTCACCTGCTGCTAGCGGGAGTTTGGGCGATACTTTGTACCGATCGCAGCAATGTGTATTACCTCCATCATCATCATTATCATCATCATTCTTTCTGTTTTGCTCTGATGTTGCTGCAAAATAAAGATATAAAGAAGAAGAAATATCATCATCATCATCATCATCATCATCATCATCATCATCATCATCATCATCATCATCATCATCATCACAATAATAATAATAATAATAATAATAATAATAATAATAATAATAATAATATTATTATTATTATTATTATTATTATTATTATTATTATTATTATTATTATTATTATTATTTTATATATATATTATAATTAATAATAATAATAATAATAATAATAATAATAATAATAATAATAATAATAATAATAATAATATTATTATTATTATTATTATTATTATTATTATTATAAAGCATTGGTGACTATCTTCGGAATTTTTTTTTTTTTTTGAGGGGGGGGGGGGGGGGTAAGGGGGCGAGGAGGCAAATTTATCTTCCGCCTTCAACACTGTTCAAGCCCACTTTCTGGCAAACAAACTCAGCGATATGAACTTAAACCCTTATTTTACTCTATGGATCACTGACTTCCTTAGCAATAATACATAACTGTTTTGTGTATTTTTGTGTAAAGTCTCAGTCATCATCGTCATCGTCTTTTTCTTCTGCATGCTTCTGTTATTCTTTCTACTAAGATTATCAACATAGGGACGCCTCAAGGCACAGTCATCTCACCCCCTCACAGCTCATCTTCACTCGCTACACCAATGCTTGTACAAGGAGCTCCAGCGATGATTCGGATATGGTCAGGTTTTCGGACGATGCAGCAATCGTACACCTTTTTGACTAGGCCTCGAAATTTGAGTGGAGTGTGGATGCCTTTGACACCTACCTGGAGCTCGATGTCGGTAAATCGAAAGAGATGTTGGTTGGCGGCAGGAATAGCTCAGTAGTCAGAGCGCACGACTTGTGTACGTGCGTTTCGGGCGTCGTGGGTTCGAATCCTGACTTCAGCAAACTATTTTGTGATTGCTGGATAGTAGTGGCCAGCGCTTTGAGAAGCTCTCTGAGCTTGTAAGTGCGCTACATAAGTGTAATCTTTTGACTGTCAAAGGAATAGGACGGATGCCTTATGGCGCCTCCATAACTTAAGGTCAGAATATACAAATTGTTGAGCAATACCAGTATCTCAGCATTGTGATTGACAACAAATTTGCCTTTGCAGCCAACGCTAAAGGGATTTTCAAGACATTTAGACAAAGAACGGTAATGCTATACCTGCTCTGCTCACTCTTGTTGTCACAGAAAAAAAAATACTGGAAAAGTGCTACCCCGCATCAAATAATACACGATTCTGAAAAAAAAGTGTGATTACATAAACAGTTCACATCGCTGCAATATTTAGTTCTTATAGAATTACAAAAATATCCTTGTATTAGGACAAACAACAATGCAAGATTTGTACTACTATAGCTGTTATAAAAGTGATATTTCAGACAAACAATCGCTTGAGGGTGGTAGCAGATGTTGCAGCGGGCTCTTACGCACCAAGCTTCTTTCCACCAGTCCCAATCCTGAGTATCAGCGACAGAGCCTGGAACCTGAGTTTACTAAACCCTCAACTCACGACAGTGAAACTGGAAAGGTACTTCCTATCCTATCCTATCATGTCCCGTAACCCGAAGGTCGTAGGGGCACCACAGATGATCGTTTAACCAGCATACTCCATCTTTCTCTGTCCTCAGCAGCCCTGATGGCTTCGCTCAGTGTCAAACCAGTCCATTCTCGAATGTTGTCCTCCCACCTCTTTTTCGGTCTCCCTCTTCTTCTACCTCCTTGCACTGTGCCTTGCAGAATAGTCTTTGCAAGGCCTGATGATCTGGTGACGTGACCATACCATCGGAGTTTCCATTTCTTCACCACTGTTAGCAGGTCATCGTGTTGTCCAATGGCTTGTGTGATGGTCTGTCGGACTTCGTCGTTGGTGATGTGTTGGGTATAGGAAATGCCCAGAAGTCTTCTGTAGCACCTCATCTCCATGCTTTGTATTCTTCGTTGGAGATCTGCTGTGAGGGTCCATGCTTCGCAAGCATATAGGAAGATGGAGATGACAAGGGAGCGCAGCAGTCTTACTTTGGAATGTAGACTGATGGTCCTGTCTTTCCAAATGGGCTTCAACCTTGTCAGGGCAGCAGTTGTTTGTGCGATCCTGGAGAGGATTTCCTGTCGGGACCCATTGTCTGATACAATGGCTCCTAAATATTTGAAGCTATGCACTGTGTTGAGGGATTGGCCTTGGACTTTGATGTCCGTATTGATGCCATTGGTGTTTTTGGCCATCATTTTGGTCTTCTCTGCACTTATTTCCATTCCATAGGCTCTGGAGGTGGTGTCAAGCCTCTGTACCAGCTGTTCAAGTTCTTGTTCCTCTCCAGCCAATCCATCAATGTCATCTGCAAAACGAAGATTGGAGATTGCTCTACCCCCTATGCTGACTGTGCCTTCATGGTCTGCAAGAGCATCTGACATGATGCGCTCTAGGAAGATGTTGAAGAGTGTTGGAGAGAGTAGGCATCCTTGACGCACACCGATTGTTGTTCTGAACCAGTTTCCGATGGCGCTGTTGTGGAGGACTGCACTGGTAGCCTTGTCATACAGGCTTTTGAGGACTTCAATAATTTTAGGGCTGATGTTGTACACTCTCATGGTTGCCCATAGAGCTGCATGCCAGACTCGGTCAAACGCCTTCTTGAAGTCTATGAACACATGATATAGATGTTGGTGCTGTAGGTATTTCTCACAGATTATTCTGAGGTTGAAAATCTGCTCAGTGGTTATTCGCCCTGCCCTGAATCCTGCTTGTTCTTCAGCTATGATCTGTTCAGCTTGGGGTTTCAACCTGTTGAGTATTATTTTCAGGAAGACCTTGCTGGGATGGCTGATGAGGCTGATGGTCCGGTAATTTTCACACTCCTGAAGGTTACCTTTTTTGGGAAGAGTGATGACAAGCGACTGGGTCCAAGGTATAGGCCACTCCCCACTCTGCCAGATCTTGTTACAGATAATGATGAGGGCATCAATCATCGCTTCTCTTCCTGCTTGTAGCAGTTCCGCGGGTATGTTGTCCACTCCCGCTGACTTCCCTTTCTTTAGCGCTTGCACTGCTGCCTCAACTTCTTCCCGGAGAATTGGGAGGATTTCTTCTTCTTCTCTGTTCTCGGGACATGCTAGAACTGATGGGTCTCCATTTGGTGTATGGTTGTAAAGGTCAGAGCAGTACTCTGTCCATCTGTTCAAGACTTCTTGTTCTTCTGTAAGGCATATGCCAGACATGCTTTGGATCGTGGAGACTTTGGGCTGTTTGACACTTGTCAGCCGCTTCACTGTCTGGTAGGCCTTCTTGCTGTTGTTCTTGTTCAGACTGTTCTCTATTTCCTGGCATTGATCTTCTATCCAGTTCTCCTTTGCTGTGCGCATGCCTTTTCGGATGTCATTGTTGATTTTTCGGTAGACATCAGCTCCCTGTGAGGTGTTCTTTTTCTTTTTCATCTCTCTTCGTTTATCACACAGATCCAAAAGTTCAGGTGTGATCCACGGCTTCTTCTTTGGTCGGTGCTTGCCAAGGATCTCAGTGGCGGCATCTGTCACAGCTGAGTTGAAGGTGGTGGTCATGGTGTTGACATCTACTTCACCAGCCCCCAAAATGAGCAGTGGTGCAAATTTCCCTCCAATTGTGGCCTGAAATAGTTCTGCCACCTCCGGGTCTTGCAGTTTGTCCAGGTCGAACTTCAGTCTAGTGCACTTTGCTGTATTTACTCTCTTCAAGTGGAGCCGGAAAGACATCATCACGAGATCGTGGTCACTTCCGATGTCTGCTCCTGGAAAAGTGCGTGTCCTGCCAATGTTGATGCTTGATCTGAAGCGTTTCTTGACCATGATGTAGTCTATTTGGTTGTGATGCTCCCCGCCAGGACTGTGCCATGTCCATCGTCTGGAGTTTTTGTGGAGACCAAGCGTGTTTGCCAGTACCAGATTGTTGTATCTGGCAAACTCCAAGAGTCTCAGACCCCTGTCATTTGTCTCGTTGTTGCAGTGGGGTCCACATGTGTCTCCCCAGTTGTGGTGCGCATCTTGGCCAACCTTGGCATTCCAGTCGCCTTGCACTATGACTATGTCCTTCTTCGGCACTTGGTCAAGGACCGCCTGTAGATTTTCATAAAAATCCTCCACTTCGCTGTCGTCATAGTCTGATGTTGGGGCATAGGCCTGGATGATGGTGATGTTGAAAGGGGCTGCTCTCAGGCGGATGGTAATGAGTCTACTGGAGACTGGGCGGCAACCCATGACAGTGGCTAGAATGTTCTTGTGGACCAAGAATCCAACGCCGTGTTCGTGCCTGTCATCTCTACCGCTGAAATAGAGCTTGTGGCCTTTGTCGGTCGTTGTTTCACCTAGGCCTTTCCAGCGCAGTTCGCTGATGCCTAGAACGTTCCATCGATAGTGGTCCAACTCGTGGGCCAGTTCTTCTAATTTTCCTTCCGCAGTTAGGGTCCTGACATTCCAGGTTCCTATGACGATGTTGTTTCTCGTGCGGATCTTGCTAAATTGTCCATCAGTAGCATACTTAACACCTCCGTCCTGGTGGCCAACGGAAGGCGCGGTCCTTGTGCCGGGCGACGACCGATCCGGAATGGAATTAGTGGATTGTGTCATCATGTAGTGTGTCTTGGGCAAAAAAATACCTGGCAGTGCCCAATCCTCTCCAGGCTGTTGGCCACAGCAGAAATCCACGAATACAGTGTGGCTCGCCTTGGCCCTGAGCACATGGTCGTTGAACCTGTAGTAACGTGAGGTTCCTCCGCTCTGGCCGGTGACTTCTGTGTAGAAGACTTTCGCCCAGTGATGCCGTGCTAACATCACCCCTGTTAGTCGCCTCTTAGGACACGCCGGGAAACGTTGGGTCTATTCTATTTAATGCCCGAACCCACAGAGGGTTAGAGTTAGGGTTATATGTCATACATAATACTGCAGTAGTATATGTCACACATAATACTGCAGTAGTATATATCGTACATAATACTGCAGTAGTATATGTCATACATAATACTGCAGTAGTATACATCTATATATATAAATTGCTTAGCCGGAAGTCCTTCTTCGCCACTACTATAAAGTTTGTCCGGTATGGACGCTGATCTGGGCAGGTGCTGGCCGCTGGGAATCGGCCTGTTGTGTGCTCAAAACCAGCGAAATCGTTATAGCCGACATTTCCTTACCGAACGTTTAACCGTTTCTGAGATAAATAAATAAACAAAATGTCCACAAACTGCAATAGCCTCATTCCGCGCGCTTCCATTAAAAATGAAATTGAGGTTTCAGCATGTTTTCCCATATAGACCAAAAAATTTATTGTTTTTGTACGAAGCATTGATAGCTCAGTTGGTAACACTTTCGCCTAACGTTTAGGGCGACCCAAGTTCGAATCCGTCGCGGGCCATATTTTTTTTAATGTTTTTTTTTTCCCACTACAATATGGATATTTCCTTTTTTTTTAATTTTTTACCTTTATTATTATTATTATTATTATTATTATTATTATTATTATTATTATTATTATTATTATTATTATTATTATTATTATTATTATTATTATTATTATTATTATTATTATTATTATTATTATTTATAATATTATATCTTATATCAAATTTTCTTTTAAAACCTTGGTGTTTATGATTTCTATTTGTATTATTCTATATTCAATATTATTATTATTATTATTATTATTATTATTATTATTATTATTATTATTATTATTATTATTATTACCAAGGATCGGGATGGGGTGGTACGTTATTATTATTATTATTATTATTATTATTATTATTATTATTATTATTATTATTATTATTATTATTATTATTATTATTATTATTATTATTATTATTATTATTATTTATAAACTAATAATAATAATTATTATTATTATAATTATAATATCTTATATCAAATTTTATTTTAAAACCTTGGCGTTTTTTTATGATTTCTATTTGTATTATTCAATATTATTATTATTATTATTATTATTATTATTATTATTATTATTATTATTATTATTATTATTATTATTATTATTATTATTATTATTATTATTATTATTATTATCAAGGATCGGGATGAGGTGGTACGTGTAGGTAAAAGGGGGCTACGGGTAGGTTTAAAGGGGCATGGGTAGGCATAACGGGGATACGGGTATATATAAGGGGGTATGGTGATGGTCGATTCCTTTCATCCATACCTGCGAAACGATCAACGGGGAAGTATCAAGGAGGGTACAGGTAGGTTACAAGGGGGGTACGAAAGGTATCAAGGGGTTATGGGGAGGTATCAAGTGGGTTCGGGGAGGTATCAAGGGGGTATGATGAGGCATCATGGGGGGACGGGGAGATATCAGAGGGGGGGGGTATGGTGAGGTATCAAGGGGGATATGGGGAGGTATCATCGTCCAAATGAAACTCGCAGACAACAGTTGTCTCTCTGTCTACATTTTAAACAGCAACCTGTGTACCCTGGCTTGCCAGGGTACAAAAACCACTAGTCATACATAATACTGCAGCTATCCCGCTGCTTTCGGGGATCCACTAATCTTTCCGAGGGTCCATTCTTTTTGTTTAAAATAGAATCTATATAACATACTCGTGTTATAAATTCTCTGAAAGTGCTCTAGATCATTCAAGAAAAATATTAATGGCTAACATTTTGCGACATCAGTCGCTTAACAAATAACACCAAACTGACTGTAAACTAAAACCAACCCACTTGGACCACCTCTTCTCGACAGAGCCCTTAAACATTCACACTGAATGTTGTCCCACTTCAAAAAATAAGCTTCCAACAAACAAAAACACAACTCTCTCTCTCTCTCTCTCTCTCTCTCTCTCTCTCTCTCTCTCTCTCTCTCTCTCTTTCTCTCTCTCTCTCTATTAATCAACAAAGTTCGTAGTTATGTGCCTGTATATTGCAAACGGCTAGCTACCACAGTGGCGCAAAAAAAGAGAAAAGAAAAGAAGTCATCCGGTAGATCGTCTAGCGTATGGGTGTACCGTTAAACAGGGGAAACGCTTCCCTGCCTGAAGAGAAATGGAAAATTCAAGCTTTAGCGCTGGTTTGAGCAACGACAGCCTTACTCTATCGCTGTTTAAGATAAAAACAATGTGAAGTTTAGGGTACTAACAATAAAATAGGATAATAAATATAAAATAGGGTAAATAAAAATAAACAAGCTTTTGGACGTGCGCCCCTTTAAGAGGCCGAAAAAAAAAAGAAGATCCGCTCAGATGACAAAGCTTCATAAAACGTGTTTAATGTCCAATACTTAAAAAAAAACACGGATTACATTACATTACATGATTATTGCTTTAGGTCCAGCGGACTCTTCCGAGCCAAATCAGGACCGGACAACCCCTGATCCGCATAAAAGATCTGCTGAAACAACCCTAGTGGTAAAACTGAAAGCTCTCCACCAGCCAGTCACTTTACAATAAAGACATCCCACGCAGGGGACGCTGAGGCTGTACTCTAATTTATCGAACCCCCGTTTACAAAAACAAAATAGAATACAAACATCATTATAAAATATCAACAAAACACATACATATAAAATGCCTACATTGCTAAATAATAACATCATAGGAAGCCCTAGTGACCACCTGGCAGAAAGCGTCCAATATTTCCAAGCTGATCCAACAGACCTCATACACAAATAAGTAGTCTTGTCCCGGAAGAGTTTTCAAGAAAAAAGGTAGGTGACTGGTCTAGCGAAGAAGAAGATAGTACAGCAGATTGATAGAACAGAGCAGGAATGAGAAAGAGCAAATGAGAAAGACAGCGACAGTGGGAATTTAAAGCACTAAATTTCCAGAAAGTGGGGATACTATTTATACTGAACCCCCCGGCACCCCAACGGGAGTAAAAACACCAAAACAAAACAAACAAAAAAAACGGATAAGAGAGTAACGATAGAAAGATAAGGGAAAGCAAATGGGCGTATCTGCTGTTCAATCGTGTTCTTTGTGGGGTTCCATTTGTAGCCTATAGACTTTCCTCAACCTCTCCCTTTGTCAGCTGGTAAAAAAAACAGTCCCAGAAAGGTGAGCACAGCCACAATTTGCCCCGCCCCGCCTCCCTTCTCCACCCACCCACTACCCATCCCAAAATCTCAGACGCCGTCTTCGTTGTGCCACAGACTTCAGCTAAATGTCTGCATCGGAAAGAATTTTTAATTTTTTTTTTTAAAGCTCGAAGATGACCGGGTGAACGGAACTAAATTCTGTCGGAACGGAAGAATATGGCGGCGGAGGGATCGATGGATGGCAGTAGTGCGGCGGTATAAGGACAGCGACCTGCTGTTTCCTCTACGGCTGTCGTTTTACGGTGGTGTAGTGGTACAGACCATTTAACCCTTTTTTTTTTTTTAAATTTCATTATAGCAAGGAGTTTGTTCTACATCTATTGAAGACCCAACAGGTAGGCTTTGATTTTTAGGCGTCTCTCCTTTGTAACGTAAAGAAACAACTGTTCTTGCTATATACACTTTTGCTGCGGTGCTTTTATTAGAATCAACCTTGGTTCTTTTTTTAATAGGCACCTAAAACCAATGAATTTATTGATTTAGATCAAACCAGTACTTCAAATTTTTGTGTGTGGCTTAGTCAAATATATTTTTTCCGGAGGGGCAACATTCAATGTGAATATTTAAATGATCTGTAACGCTGGGGTGTGTGATCTTGACGTCTTTTAAAATGAATCCTCCATCTTTCGATTTTGCATAGCCTCTTAATATTTGCCTTTTTGTCAAATCTTCTAATTCCTCTTTCCATTCCTTCCTCTCTATCTTTCTCTTCTTCCACCCCTGCCTCCACATTTATTTCGTCCTCTTCTCATCTTCTCTTTCGCCAAACTTTTAAATGTCCAAGTTTTTAAATTTTGTTTTGTTTTTCTCCTCCCAAAGCAGTTTCCAAAGATGGATGTCCAAGCTCACGAAGTATAACTTCGGAGTACAGAAAACTCTACCTCTCAAAACACGAGAGGAAAATTCCTTTTTGAGATTTGATTTACGGCTATAAAGGTTAGAACTGTACATAAAATCAATTTATCCACGTCTTTCGTGCCAACCCCACTTCTCCCCCCCCCCCCATCCCTCAACAACAACCGTTGTCTTTTAAACAAGTATCAAGTAAACAACTTGTCTTGTTACGGCTTTGAAAGGGGCTGAAGTCTGTTTTTACCAGTCAAGGGAAATTGCCATCCTTGAAACCGCGGATTTTACTTTGAAACAAAAAATCTGATCATAAATTCTAAAGGCATGGCAATGTGAAACATGGCTTAAACGGCAAAATAATACTGGCCCATTAGTGAACGCAAACGTAACTAATAACTAAGATTTTTCCTTTTATTAATTTCATTTTAAGGCTTGTACTTGTCAATATATCTTAGACCATCACCAAAAGAAGAAAATACACCAAATAGATGTTGTTCTAAATAAGTAAACAAGTAAGTAAATCTAACAAATTAATTACAGAGCGACTTTTAATACTACATAATGTAATTATGGCATTCCATTCCAATGTTATTATACTTCAACTCCATTATATTTCACGTACTTCTTTAAAAGGACCCAGTTCGAAGGCTTTGTTTACTTTTGGCCAAAACAGGTTTATCCTAAAATTCGCATTGTTATCATATTACACAATGATAAAGTGGACTTTCGTTGTTCAAGCCAACCGCAAAAGTTTGAATATTTTTAATTTGGGTTCTGACAGGGGGTAATATTCCCTGGTTAACGGTACATCAATACCATAGCTGTGTGACCCTTGACCCTATTTCCGAGTGAATAATAATTTATTTGGTAAAGCGCACATTTCAGACAATCTGCTCAAAGCGCATTAAACATCAATACACACAATGCAAACGCAAAACCTACGTAATACCAAAAATAACGCATAATACCAGTAATAACACATAATACCATTAATAACACATAATACCAATAATAACACAGAATACCAATAGTAAGGTAGAATACCAATAATAGCACAATATAGCAGTAATAACCATAATACCATTCGACAATGGACTGGTTTGACACTGAACGAAGCCATAAGGGTTGCTGAGAATAGATAAAGATGGATTATACTGGTTAAACTATCATCGGTGTTGCCTCAACGACCTTTGAGTTACAGAATAGGATAGGACAGGACAGGATAGGATGACAAGCGACTGGGTTAATGGTGTAGGCCATTCCCCACTCTGCCAGATTTAACACCCCTGTAGGTGTTGTATAGTTGTGTGTGGAAGGGGGGGAGAGAGAGGGGGCTTTTCTGAATATGTCCCAGTGTAACGCCCCGGTGATATTTAAACGATGCGTGTGTGGGTGGGTGGGTTGGCGGTTCCGGCCCTGTCCCAGTTTAACTACATTGTAGTGTTTTATAGGTGTGTTTGGAGATTGTTCTGGATCTGGTCCTCTTCAACTCCCAGTAGTTTCCCTCTTAACTCCCTCCTCCCCCATAGTGTGTTATAAGCATGGGGAGGAGGGAAGGGACTGTTCTGGACCCGTCGTCCCAGTCAAAACCTCCCGCGTTACGTTTTGTAAGAAAGTCAGAGGTTGCCCTGGACTTGTCTCAGATTATATCGCCTGTTTAGTTTTTATGTATTTAGTGTGCTTAGTTTAGTTTAGTATTTAGTGTCCCAGTTGAACTCCCCTGTCATGTTTGTGTTTTGCTGTAGGCGGTGGATCTATCACAACTTAACTCTATGTTTTATAGGGGTTTGGGGGTATGTTCTGGGCTTGTTCCAGTTTTACTCCCCTGTAGTTCGATATGGGTGGATTGGTGTGTTGGTGTGGGAGCTTATCAGTCTCTGTCTCAGTCAAACTCTTCTGTGGCCTATTTTGGACTAGTCTCAGTTTAACTTTCATGTTGTATGGGGAGGGGTTTGTCCTGGAACTATTCTGTTTTAACTCTGGAATGACTGGTTATTTTGAGTAGAAGCGTATTGGTTATACCGGTGGGGACTGATTTGGAATAGAAGGGGGGCCATTCTGGGCCATAACCAGACTAACCCCAGGGGAGTTAATCTGGGCATGTACTGAAACTATCTAAAGTGTGTAACATTTTTATTTGGGATGGGTGTGGTGGTGGTAGTGTTGTGTGTCGTTAAATGACTCTTTAGAATTCACGGCCATATATTTTTCTCTTCCTTTCAACCCTACCCCATCCCTAACCCCCAACCAAATCCGCGACATGTGAAAAGACTCTAGATCATCATCGTCTTCATCATCATCATCATCATCATCATCATCATCATCATCATCATCGTCATCATCATCATCATCGTTGTCGTCGTCGTCTTCCTCCTCCTCCTCCTCCTTATTATCATCCTCATCTTCTTCTTCATTATCATCATCCTCTTCCTCCTCCTCCTCAATACCCTCCTCCTCATCTTCTTCTTCTTCTCCTCCATCTGCTTCTATATCTTCTTCTTCCTTTTCTTCACACACACACACACACACACACACATACACACACACACACACCCATACACTACGGAGCACTATGTTTTGGTGAATATTGTTCGGAGGAAGGTTTTTAAATATTATTATTCGTTATAATTGATATCATTTTCTAAATGGTACACTATTCTTTTTAATGAACTCGATTCACTTTCTTAACTATATATATGCTGAGACTTTTTTTTTTAAACAGACCTTGGGTCTTACAGATGAAGGTATTAGTCTAATAAACCGAAAGTGTTAATGCCTACTACCCAGGTGTTGTTGTTAATTTTACTATCATACACACATTAATACACACACACACACACACACACACACACACACACCCACCTACACACACACACACACACACACACACATTAACACTTTAGTAGAGAGCGACGCGGGCACGTTTATAGAGAGAGAAAAAAAGAGAGAGATACTATATAGAGAATCAAGGCATACAATACAATACAATACAATACAATACAATACAATACAATACAATACAATACAATGCAATGCAATGCAATACAGTTTAACATTATTTATTTCAAACTGAGCAATTGCAATGGCAGCATTAGAACACTAACAATCTCACTTTGAATACACAACTTGAACTGTCATGATTTCGGCGCAACTATCTTCAGTATGTCTCAGAAGTAGCGAAAGTTAAGAGAGCGCCATTGTGATAAGCAAGGGTTGCTTCCCCTGATGTAGTGCACAAGCTCTCTCTCTCTCTTGCTCTCTCTCTGACAGTCCCCTATACGCATCTGTGTCCGGTGACGTTAAGCACTATACAACAACAACATCTCTCTCTCTCTCTCTCTCTCTCTCTCTCTCTCTCTCTCTCTCTCTCTCTCTCTCTCTCTCTCTCTCTCTCTCTCTCTCTCTCTCTCTCTCTCTCTCTCTCTCTCTCTGTTAGTATAGTTTCTGAAGATGTTCACATTCCTGATCTTGATGATGATATAACTGTAGCTGAAGTAAAACAAGCCATAGGTAAAATGAAGTCTGGTAAGGCATCTGGGTTAGATGAGATAACCGTCGATTTTCTAAAGGTTGCTGTAGATATTGTTTCTCCCTTTTTAGTTAAATTGTTCAATCGTGTGTACAGTTCTGGTATTTTTCCTGAAAGTTGGAGTAAATCTGTTATTGTTCCTTTGTTTAAAAAGGGTGAGGCAGGCAACCCTGAAAATTACCGTGGTATTTCTCTTTTGAGTGTTGTTAGTAAAGTTTTTACATCAATATTAAACAAACGGCTTTATAACTGGGCAGAGAACGAACATAAAATTTGTGAAGAACAAGCTGGCTTCCGTCAAAACTATGCGACAACAGACCATATTTTTACTCTGATTTCTGTTATTAAAAAACATCTTTATGGTTCAGTAAAAAGAAAGCTTTATGTTGCATTCATTGATTACCTTAAGGCGTTTGACTCTGTAGACAGAGATAGCTTATGGTCAGTACTTCAAAAGATGCAAACTTCCACAAAAATGCTACGCATGTTGCAGGGTATTTATTCCTCTGTTCAGTCATGTGTTAGATGGGGTTCTGAAGTGTCTGATTTTTTCAATTGCCCATCAGGAGTAAAACAGGGTTGTATGTTATCACCTTTAATTTTTTCTTTGTTAATTACTGAAGTTGCTGATAAAGTAACTAGATATGGTAAACATGGTATTCAATTTTTGCCAGGGCTTCAAGAAATATTTTTGTTACTTTTTGCGGATGATATTTGTTTGATTTCTTGCACTCCTGCTGGTCTGCAAAATCAGATAAACAACCTAGAAAAAGCTTCCACCACTTTAGGATTAACTGTTAATTTAAAGAAAACTAAAGTTATGGTATTTAGAAAAGGGGGACATTTGGCAAAAGCAGAGAAGTGGTATTATCAGGGGAAAGAATTAGAAATTGTAAACAGCTATAAATATTTGGGCTTTACGTTGACTACTAAATTATCATTTGATTTTGCTTTGGAAGAATTTGCAGGCAGAGCTAAAGGCAAGGTGGTAGAAATCATGAAAACAATGTGGAGTCTGGGGAGTTTGGATATATCTGTATTTTTTAAGTTGTTTGATGACAAGTGAAACCTATGCTTTTGTATGCCGCCGAAATATGGGGCCTAGCTCGTTTCTCCGTTATTGAATCTGCTCATTTATTCGCTTGTAAACGTTTTTTGCGCGTTTCACCCAAAACCCCGAATATGATGGTATATGGAGAGCTAGGCCGTTATCCACTATACATTGATAGTGCCATAAGAGCCGTTAGATACTGGTTTAAACTTCAAACCTTTCTTCCAAATCGGTTGCCAAAACAAGCTTATGAAATGGATAAAAATACTTTCCTTAGACAACCTTCAAATCAGCTTGACACGAGAAATTGGGTGTACATGATAAAACAATGTCTGGATCATTTTGGTTTTTCAGAGGTTTGGTTAAATGGAGTTGGCAACGAAATATTATTTTTACGTCATTTGAAGCAACGTATGGTAGATTGCTATAATCAAGATTGGTTTGCGAAGCTTAGAGACAGCGATAGGTATATTACTTACCGCTCTTTCAAATCAGTATTACAGCCTGAAATATATTTCACTGATATAACGATAATTAAATTTAGAAATTCTTTTGTCAAGTTCCGTTTGGGTGTTATTGATATAAATGGAAACAAAAGATATAGTAATGTGTCTAATAACTGTCCATTTTGTAACCACATTGAAGATGAAATACATTTTCTTTTGTATTGTCCTAAATATGATGATCTAAGAGATAAATATATTTCCAAACATTACACAAATGTACATCAACCACCTCTAAACTTTTTGTTACAAAATTATAACAAACATATTACAAGATCCGTAGCAATGTTTATTTATTATGCTATAAAAAGACGCGACGAACAATGCAATGTCCGCTCACAAACGATCGTCTTGCAATAGTGTTCCACTGTTACTTTGCTTTTCCATGGAAATGATTTGAAATGTTTATTTTGCGTTATTGGTGCTAAGCACCTATTTGTTTATTTCCGGCATTGCTTCAATGATTATAGTTGTTTTGTGTTTGACCTCTTGGCGAACAGGCTGGAGGCCTCGTCAATAAAATTGTGAATCGTGAATCTCTCTCTCTCTCTCTCTCCCTCAGCTAGAGTTCCGAAATCAAGGACATAGTTCCTAGCGCAGTTCTATGAGCTGGAAAAAAAAAGCGCAAAATAAAAAACAATTTCATTTAAAAAAAAATAAAAGAACTTTAAGATCAAATAGACTATAAGAGATGGAGAAACGTCTTTCCCTCTTAGCCTAGAGCGACTATCGCGCCGCGTAAAACAAGATAGCCGGTGTCACGTCCTCAAAGTTCCGAGTGCCTTACTTTTTAGCCGGGCGCCTTTGCGCATGCGCCAGGTCAAGTCGGGCCGCAAACTTGTTTTTTCCAACCTAGTTCCAGTCATTCGCCCAAAAAGGCAATCACCGAAGTCGAACGAAGCTCTCCGATGTGTTACGAAATGATGCTTGCATGACTACGACTAGCTGACATTAAAAATGATCGCTGTTGCTTCTAATTCTGTTCGATTTACACAGATTTAGCATATCGCAACGGTATACTTTGTTAATATGAGCATAATATGAGCACAATTATTATCGACCATATTTAATAGTTGCGTTCCTTGATTTGCATTTTGTTAGTTCTCAGCAGTAAAGGCTAATAATAGCATTGCCCATTTCCTGCCTAGAACCAAGTAGACACTGTTATACAGTATACATAGGCTTAATCTACATTATTATATTATAAGTCAGTCTCCGCGCAGCGAAGAAGCTCACTAGCTGAATATAATTATTAGACCTGTATTGTTTGTTTTATACGTAAATAAATGTATAAACTATATCTATTCTAATTAATAATATTTAGGCCTATACTTTATAATATTCGAATCTTGAAATTTCCGGAGAAGGACGAGTAGGCTAAGCGAAAATTTTTTTTTTATAACTCGAGATCAGAGTTAAATTAATAGTTAGTTATTCATTGCTTACAGGGTCCAGCGGACTGCAAAGAGCCGAATCAGAACCACAAAATCAAGACAACTCGAGATATTAAAAGCTTATTAGTTATTCATTGCTTACAGAGTCCAGCGGACTGCAAAGAGCCGAATCAGGACCATAAAATCGAGACCACAACTTCGCAAGTAGTAGTAGTAGTAGTAGTAGTAGTAGTAGTAGTAGTAGTAGTAGTAGTAGGATAGTTATTGAGTTAAATCTTTAATTTATTTATTTGTTTTGTTTGTGTGTTATTATTATTATTATTATTATTATTATTATTATTATTATTATTATTATTATTATTATTATTTGTTTCTTTTTATTATTATTATTATTATTATTATTATTATTATTATTATTATTATTATTATTATTATTATTATTATTATTATTATTATTCCTACTTTAAAAAAAAAATAGTGTGCTGCTGTGCGTGCTCAATGGTGTAAATATGGTCAGTGACGTTTTGTTTGTTTTTGCTGAAGTTGGGTGTAACCCGAAATATTCAGATAGTGTTACTGGTTATTTTTTCTTATAGATTTACCAAAGTTTTCAGATGATTTATAGAAATTTCCGCCCGCCACGCAACATGTTTTTAATACGTGTTTCTCATTAAAATACATAATTATTGAAATACACATAACAAATGTACTGTATCAGTTAAAAAGAATAATATTAGTTAAATAAATAATTGCTTTGGTGCTTGCAATAAAAATGTCACTGTTTTTTGAGACCATTATAAACTTGCTTTGCCTTGTTGTGCTGAAGTGACATCAACGTATCCATAGCGCTTTGAAGTTTTGTCATGGTTTTATTGTTGATATAGATGTGAAATCGTTGTATGTGTGCTTTATGTGTTATGTATTACTTTTACTCCTTATTACTAATTGTGTCAGTATATTATTCATCATAAAATAATAATAATAATACTAACTGCTTCAAAATGCAAATCTCGACTTGAGCTTGAAGCTGTGCAGATCGAAATAGAATTAGATCTAGCAGCGGCTATTTTTATGCACGGATGTTTCACCACAGGCTCTGAAGTCTTTTCTTTTGTCTTTGTAAACTCCTAAATACGTACGTAGTATAGTATGTAATTGAGGCCTACGAAAGACGAGAATTCCCAGACTGTGGTTTCACGTAGTCCTGCCAGCATTCGTTCGTAAAACATCGGATAGCTCCGCTCGACTCGGAGAGCTTCGTTCGACTTCGGTAATTGCCTTTTTCGGGAAAGTGACTGGAACTAGGTTGGAAAAAACAAGTTCGCAGTCGGGCCAGCTTTTCCATGATGTTCTTAGGCGTCCTAACCCTAACCCTAAACCATAACTCTAACCCTAATCCTAACCCTAACCTAATCCTTACTAAGACTACGATAGCACTGTGCGCATGCGTCGAATTTTGTCATGCGTCGACCAATCAGAATGCTCCCAGTCGCTCCCAGCCAAAAATAAGATACTAGGAACTT
The DNA here is from genome assembly GCA_036898135.1 of Oncomelania hupensis. Taxonomy (NCBI): domain Eukaryota; kingdom Metazoa; phylum Mollusca; class Gastropoda; order Littorinimorpha; family Pomatiopsidae; genus Oncomelania; species Oncomelania hupensis. The sequence goes on from CM072518.1 coordinate 64,174,981, forward strand.
TGACGATGTCACACCGGAACCCCATCCGCTACCCCTTCCACTCTCGTCCCCATTTTTTCCAGACAACGGGCAGATAAATATAAAGGACGCAGGACGGCGGCGGGATCCTACAGTCGTGAGTGGATCAGTGGAGTGCAAAATCAAACCCGCCTTCCCAGAATTCCCAACTCGACCCTTTTCCGCCTCGAGCGCAAGTGCGGGAAATAGCGAGATCGATGGGTCGGCCGTTTTTAGCCCGCGATCGAAGAATGTGGGCTGAAAAAGGAAATGGCAAGACCGAAGGAAGCGAGGTATTTATTCTGACCTTCCCTTCGGGCTGGCTGCCATCCCAGACCGGCAAGGCTGATGATGAGGTGAGCATCGACTACAACTAAGCCGCTTTTGTTTTTATGAATGACGGGAAGAAGACTGGATTGAGTTCAGTAGGTCACGCCGCTTGCAGCTGCTCCAGCATCTTCTATAAGAGATCGATCTCTTGTCTCTACGGAACGGTGCGTGCTTAGTCATCAAAACTACAATGGAAAAACGAAGAGGAAGGAAACAAAATAATTTTAATGTGGAACAAGACACATACAGGTCTGCCTTTCGTCTTCTCTCCATTCCCATTCTGCTTCTGCACACTCATCCTCAGACTACTCTTAACATGCTGCTGTGCGAGGGATAAAAATAATGATCCCATTATTTTAAAAAAAATCTATTTTCTTTTCTTAGACTTGCGGCCTTACAGTACTGAATGATTGATTGATTGATTTATTGTTGCTTTAGGTCCAGCGGACTCTTCCGAGCCAAATCAGGACCGGTACTGAATGACTAAAGCTAATGTTATTTATTCTTCAATGAAACAACATATAGATAGATAGATAGATAGATAGATAGATAGATAGATAGATAGATAGATAGATAGATAGATAGATAGATAGATAGATAGATAGATAGATAGATAGATAGATAGATAGATAGATAGATAGATAGATAGATAGATAGATAGATAGATAGATAGATAGGTAGGTAGATAGGTAGGTAGGTAGGTAGGTAGGTAGGTAGGTAAGTAGGTAGAAAGATAGATAGAACAACAAATCCCTGGGAAAAAAAGAAGACTTAAAAAATAAACAATCAGTAGAAGCACTTCCATAATAAGACTTATTTTGTAACGGAAAAATTAACATACTGCGCAATTTCAATAGAGGTTTGACTTGAGGTTTGCTTTGGCAAAAGTATTGTTATGTGTAAAGTTGTCTCATCAAAATGAATTATAAATATTTATACGGCTTTTCTATCTCTACCCTTTTTCCCACCACACACCCCTTCACCGCCCCTGTACTTCTCCTTCCTCCATCCCTCTCTCCCCTCCCCCCAACCCCCTTTCACAAGATTCTGCGTGGGTTATAGGTACATTCCATCAAGAACGCACCGCTCTTCCGGTGACGACCGACAGCGGATGATCCCCCGGAAATAGTTTCTGTTAGCCAGCTCTCCTTTCAAATCCAGTTCCCTAGTTATCAGTTGGACCCTCATTCCCTCCTATCCCCCCACCCCGCCCGCATCCTCTTTCCCCCTACCTCAGCCATCCCCAACCCCCAACACGAATTCCCTGTCGACCTCAGTGCACTGAGTATGCTGAAGTAGCAGGGATGATGCCAGAATATAAGAATACTGTGCAATATTTTCTTTGTTGCCGTCATCAGAATAATTTCCTTTACTTCTCAAAGTCCGTCTCGGATAATGATAACACTACTACTACTACTACTACTACTGCTACTACTACTACTACTACTACTACTACTACTACTACTACTACTACTACTACTACTACTACTACTATTAATAGGTCCGACTTGAACCATGAAACCCTCTTTTAGGCAAACAAACAAAACAACAAGCGCGTTGATGATGATGATGATGATGATGATGATGATGATGATGATGATGATGATGATGATGATGATGATGACCATCATGATGATGACCATGATGATGATGACCATGATAATGATGACCATGATGATGATGATGATATGATATGATGTAGTAGTCTACAGCACCAACCACAGATCGACCAAAGAAGAAGCCGTGGATCACACCTGAACTTTTGGATCTGTGTGATAAACGAAGAGACATAAAAAAGAAAAAGAACACCTCACAGGGAGCTGATGTCTACCGAAAAATCAACAATGACATCCGAAAAGGCATGCGCACAGCAAAAGAGAACTGGATAGAAGATCAATGCCAGGAAATAGAGAACAGTCTGAACAAGAACAACAGCAAGAAGGCGTACCAGACTGTGAAGCGGCTGACAAGTGTTAAACAGCCCAAAGTCTCCACGATCCAAAGCAAGTCTGGCATATGCCTTACAGAAGAACAAGAAGTCTTGGACAGATGGACATAGTACTGCTCTGACCTTTACAACCATACACCAAATGGAGACCCATCAGTTCTAGCATGTCCAGAGAACAGAGAAGAAGAAGAAATCCTCCCAATTCTCCGGGAAGAAGTTGAGGCAGCAGTGCAATCGCTGAAGAAAGGGAAGTCAGCGGGAGTGGACAACATACCCGCGGAACTGCTACAAGCAGGAGGAGATTGATTGATTGATTTATTGTTGCTTTAGGTCCAGCGGACTCTTCCGAGCCAAATCAGGACCGGACAACCCCCGATCCGCATAAAAGATCTGCTGAAACAACCCCAGTGGGAAAATTGAATGCCCTCCACCGGCCAGTCACTTTACAATAAAGACATCCCACGCGGGGGACGGCTGAGGGTTGACCTCAACTACGCGAACACCCCGGTTACAAAAACAAAATAGAATACAAACATCATTATAAATCATCAATGAAACACATACATATAAAATGCCTATAGTGCTAAATAGTACAATCATAGGAAGCCCTAGTGACCACCCGGCAGAAAGCGTCCAACACTCCCAAGCTGATCCAACAGACCTCATACACAAACAAGGAGTCTTGTCCAGGAAGAGTTTTCAAGAAAAAAGGTAGGTCATTGATCTAGCGAAGAAGAAGATAGTATAGCAGAGTGAAGGACAGAGCAGGAATAGGAAAGAGTAAATGAGGAAGACAGCGACAGTGGGAATTTAAAGCACTAAATTTCCATAAAGTGGGGATACTATTTATACTGAAAACCCCCGGCACTCCAACGGGGGTACTGTTGCCGCAGTGAATCTGTCTTGCCTATAAAGGAAAGACAGGTTTTCAACTGTAGCAGGAGGAGAAGCGATGATTGATGCCCTCACCATTATCTGTAACAAGATCTGGCAGAGTGGGGAGTGGCCTACACCATGGACCCAGTCGCTTGTCATCACTCTTCTTCTTCTTCTTCTTCTTCTTCTTCTTCTTCTTCTTCTTCTTCTTATTATTATTATTATTATTATTATTTGTTCACTTCCCAACTTAGCCCTACCAAAGTTTATATCTTCCAAATCAGTCTCCCCACCCAATTCCTACCTCACCCCCACCCCCTCAACCCCCCCCCCCCCCAAAAAAAAAAGAGGAAAAAAAGAAAAATAAAGAGACACGTCGTCTCTTTCGTCATTAGCGTCTCCAAAAGGCTTCCTGGTAGCTCAGCTGTGGGGTCGCAGCACTCGCCCACGCTCACGGCTATGGGAAGCCAAGTAGCGCACACTCTCTTAATAACAATAGTAACAATATTAACGCGGATTTATCATAGCGTAGTTTCCTGCTCTTGACAGTAACACCTTTTTTTAAACATTAAGATTAAAATAGTAAAAAATAACAATACGTATCAATAACAATAGCAGTCACCAAAACCAAAACCCAAACCAAACTAAAAATGACAAGACCACGCCTGCTACATACAGATTTGCACACAAGTACAAAATGGCATGGACAATAAACATCAAATACATGATAGCAAACGTAAACATAATTACAAATAAAAGTACCATAAGATAATCCTTGGTAAGAAAAATGTCATAATTTAATCAAGTTCTTCACTCTTGACCGACGCTAGAAAGCGTTTTTTTTTAAAAAAAGAAGCCAAAAGCGCATCAGGTTACGAAATCTGATTCATAATATGGCAGACAATTCCAGTTCGTCCTTTAACACGGTTATGCAATTACAGGATTTATAGGACGTTAAACCTTGTTCAACTTCAACTTTTTATTGGCTCCAAGTACATTTGACAACATACTAGAGAACTTGCTTTGCGCATAGAAAGAAAGAACATGTAAAAACCCGTTACAATTTTAAAAAAATAAAAAAAGAAAGAAAGAAAGAAAAAGACAATCACGCAACATCGACTCGTACACCGTCATTGTATCACGGCAAAAGAATATCACATAGCTACTTACTGTATCACATCACCGGTATTATAAGTATAAGAGGTCAGTTAGGAGAGCTAGGCTACGAAAATGCTTGTGGGAATTTACGGCTAGCTCTGAAGGTTCCGACCAAAAGTTGAACATGTGTAGTGGTGATGTGGTTGTGCTGCTAAAAGTGTTGCTCGTCGTCGTTGTCGTCGTCGTTGTGATGACGAAATGTAGATAATTCATGTGATGTTACATTCACCAACTTTTCGCTAAATATTTTCTTAAATTTTTGATTTTATGTATTCGTTCTTACAAAGCGCTTTTCCAGCTCTAGGGCTGCTTATGGCGCCGGCCGATACAGAATCTAACTCATACCGCCCGAGGCGCCAAATACGCAACGAATGTGTACCACTCTGTACCATTTTATTTCCCTCCATGGTTTGCTGTTTGGGGCGTCCCATAGCCTACCGCCAAGACCTCGGTCAGGCATCACTCTGACTAGGAAGACAAAGTTCCTACAAATAATGTTCGTCCCTGTAGCTATTTCTGGACTCGGCTTGCGGAATCGTTAAAACCTTCTAGACTTCTCCTCCGAGGGCAGCGTAGTGGATTTCAGACGTCAACCTGGTCCTTGAAGCAGTGTATCCGTCCAACAGCGAGCGTCTCCATTGACAAAATAGAGACTTCTGCTGCTACTGCTGCTGCTGCTGCTAGCTTCTTGACAAAACTTCGGGGTAACAGTTGCAGAACGCTGAGGACGGCTGGATGCAAAAGACCCCGCTTCGCATCTGAAGGTTGACGGGAGGTGCGGTTTTTTTCTTCTTCTAGGACTCGACTTCTGTTGACTCTATTCGGTGTTTCGCTCTTCCTCTCCCCCCTCCCCCCTCACTCCCCACCCCTTTCTTCCTACCATTCTTCCTCCACACCCTTTCCCACCGTGTGCCGATCATGTCCCTGACGGGGGAGTGCCAGCTAGCTATACCAATAGACCCAGCAAGCACTAGATCCTTTCTCCCCCATCCCAGGTCCCCTACTATGCTCAGTCACCCATTGCACATAGCTGCGATCGAAAGAAAGTATACTCCAGGCACACGCTGCGCAGCAGGCCAAAGTATGTCCCTTGTCCCTTGAAGGGAGGTAAGCGAGGTTAGCAGCCTGCTCAGTTACAGTGTCGGTGAAAGACTACAAACGGAAAAGTAAGTTTCGTCTCCTCTAGGCGACGAATTAGGTCACGCTGTATTTTTGTATATAGAGTCTCCTCTCTGAAAATCCTTATCGGGAAGAGAGGGGACTATAAACTGATTAAAAAAAAAAAACAAAAAAAACCGCTGTATTTGTTTCTAGGTCAACTGTCTTTTACGAACCGTCTGAGAATTTTTTCGAACCGTTTATTGACGCCGGATAGTGTCCTCACATGGTTTCATACAATTTAAGAATCCAAGAAGGCAAATGGGTTTTTGGGACGGTAAAAGCATTTTTGTAGAGGAAAGGGTTAGGGCAAGGGCTAGGGATAGATCTACAACTAACCCTTACCCGAACCCTTGTAGCAATATTCCGCTCTTTCCGTCACTTTTAAACAGTAGTGCGCTTCGCATCCGCGGCTAGCAGCGACCCCAAAGTATACTTTGAAGGGATGGAGGGAATACTTTCACCTGCTGCTAGCGAGAGTTTTGGCGATACTTTGTACCGGTCGCAGCAATGTGTATTACCTCGCTCAGTGGTCTGGTCATCAGACGATCCGCTCAAAGCAGCATGTGGGCGCTTTGGGAGGCTTGAGTTCGGTCCTGTATCGGCCAGCGCCTTGAGCAGCTCTTGGAAGCTGAACAGCGCTATATTAGCGCCATTAAATAAATAAAAATTAGAAAATAAATTCCACTAAATCCAGTAAAATCATGTGCAGTGCATTTCATTTAGAACCGAAATCCGTTAAATAATGTACTTATCGCAAGAATCACAGTGTACTTATCACAAGAATAACAATGTCCTTATCACAACAATAACAATGTACTTATCACAAGAATAACAATGTACTTATGACAACAATAACAATGTACTTATGACAAGAATAACAATGCCCTTATCACAAGAATAACAATGTACTTATCACAAGAATAACAATGTACTTATCACAAGAATAACAATGTCCTTATCACAAGAATAACAATGTCCTTATCACAAGAATAACAATGTACTTATCACAAGAATAACAAAGTCCTACTAATCACTTTTCAGCTTCTTTTCTCCAGGTGATGGAATCAAAGATAATATATACCCAATATAGTTTACTCGCTTGATTTGTTAGGTACGAGAGCCTAGTTAAGTCCCTTAGTTTCCGCAGGCTAAAAATGGTGAAGGCTATAGGAGGTTGATAACACGGGGGTGGGTTTTTGTAGTGCAGTGATAGGATAGGATAGGGTAGGGTAGGGTAGGGTAGGATAGGTTAGGATAGGGTAGGGTAGGATAGGGTAGGATAGTAAAGGGTAGGATAGGATAGGATAGCATAGGGTAGGGTAGGAAAGGGTAGGGTAGGGTAGGGCTGCCATAATGCTCGCAGAAAAACTAATTGCAGGGCATTGGCGTTTTTCCGCTTTCCAAAAGACGAGCAAAGGCACTTTGCCATTCATTGAAATAGTACATCTATTACATTGAGATCTACGTAACTTTGACAGTATTTTTTGTTTGTTTATTAAACAAGACGTTTTATGAACGGAGCACCAACTGGCACATAATATTAACTTCTCCAGAAGGAACAAAAAAGTCACTTGACCGCGTCGGATGACGATCAGGATGTCAATCAAAATGTGTATGCAATGACTTGGAAAAAGTCTCAAAAGGTGGATCTCTTGCCTCTGAAAAATATAAAATGTTTCAGAGCAATCAATTTCCTGTCAAACTGTTGGTTGATTGATGAGATTACGTGCTCTAAATAAATTTAAGTTTAACGTCGTATGATTTTTAAGAAATTCGTTTGTGAACTCAGCCTTGATGAGTGTATTACTCATTACATGTGACGCCAATAACTTACTCTATCCCCAGTATTGCAAATAAACTGACCAAACATGCAAAACGCCAATCGTCCATATGTATATTATCTTAGAAAAGATCATGTTCAAGGGTACATTTCAATGAGAAGAAAGCAGAAGGTATTTTCTGCTGAAATGCATTTACAGTTCTCGCACTCACTGGCAATCATTTCTGCTCTGAAAGACACAGGCACATAGCAAGGAACAAAATGTTATGAACTGATTGAAGTGCTCGTACGGTCTTAAAATTAAATGCTAATTACTTAACTTCCTGATGTAGTTAACAAAACAAAACAAAAACCAATTGCTGAGTGTTACTTGTAACAAAATCATCTGTTTCGTCACACAAAATCCACAGTCCTGTTTGTTCAGCTTTCTTCTGAAGCAGATTTTGTTTGGTATAACAAGATAACAGCAATTTTAACTGCA
>CM072518.1:64185211-64195211 GCA_036898135.1 Oncomelania hupensis
TGTCTTTCGTTTTAGGTTGAAAAAAAACCAGACCACGACCTTCGAGTTACGAGATAGGATATGACAGGATATGATTGCGGTTGGTTTGAGCACCCAAAACCATTGTATATTTCCTTAATGTAATAACAATGCGAATGTTACGGTAAATCCTTATTCGCCAGAAAAAAAAACAAAGCCTTCAGATGGGAGCCTTTTAACAGAGGTCGGTGAAATAACAGAAAAGTCCTAATCCGTCTGTTACGTTGAAACGCGAACGAAAGTATGTCGGAAGCGTGTACGATAGATCTAATCGTTTCGTTTTGCAAAGTATTCAATAATGGAGTTTATTTACCTTTGATTTGAGTTTGCATTGTTGTTAGGAGAGGCTTTGTATAACGTTGATAATTTTCGTTGGTCGATGTTGTCGGAGAATATTCTGGATTTCCTTGTTTACTATCGATCGAAGTTTCGGGACGATTGTCGAAGCAAGTGGTCGTTCCGGAAGATATAAAAATATGTATTGACGTAAGTCAGTGATGACGATCTTTTATTCGATTGGTGGCAGTGCGTCATTTCTACAGTATACCAAATTGTTCCAGAAAAGAGAGAGGTTATTTAATCGTGTGCCGAGATTGTTGTTGAGAGTAAAGTTGTTGATAGTGATTTGGAGAGTTGCTGTGAAAGTTGTTGAGTTGAGTTGAGAATTGTATGCAGTTGTTGATGTGTGCTGAATAAAAGTGGAAAACTTCATACGTCGACTCTGTGACTTGTATGCTGTTTTGGACGGGTTGCGTGGATAAACGAATCTGAGTTACACAACTATCAGGAATTCAAGCATCGGGGCTGAATCAGATACTGATAGAAAACATCATCATCGAACTGAGTGTAACATTTTGGGGGTCAAGCCGCGATTCACGCCATAGCCAAGGGTTCAACTGCTACAACAAGCGAGTCAACGTTACGAGAGGCAGTCATCGAGGGTAGCCGCCAACGAGTTGCGTCGAGAGGGGCCAACATACTGGGACTACATCACCGATAGGTTCGGGTTGACTGCAAGGGCGTGTAGTCGCTGAAGAGTTGCTTCGTGAGCGAACAACAGATCGGGACTACGTGGTTGCCGTAAGACTACGTCGAGGGACAGTCTCGGAGCTACATCGCCAGTGTTACAGAGAGCGGCGAGCGGACGTCGCGTCTACTTCAGCACAGGAGAGTATACATCAACACCAGCGTGGTGCAGCGTCGCATACGACGAGGACAGCGGGGCCTGCGTCAGCGAAAGCGACTAGTGACAAGCATCAGCGCTACTGCAGAAAGCGTGCTGTTCTAGAACAGTCTAGAAAGGTACAGCACAGTCAAGAACTTTCCAGAAAAAAAAAGAACTCTACAGTCAAGAACTTTCTAGAAGAACAACCTTCCAGAAAAGAACTTTCTTGAAAAGAACTTTCCAGAAGCATCAAGATGGCTGACTTCTGGCAGAAAGGGGTTGAACTGAATCTAAAAGGCAAGCAGCTGACGGAGTACGTCAAGTCTCAGGAGAGAATACGAGAAAGAGAATTGGAAGAGAAGCGTCTAGAAAAAGAAATAGAACTAGAACAGAAGCGTCTAGAAGTAGAAGAGCAGCGTCGCCGTGAAGAACGAGAATTAGAAGAGCAGCGTCGCCGTGAAGAACGAGAATTAGAAGAGCAGCGTCGCCGAGAAGAAAGAGAAGAGCGGCGTCAAGAAAGAGAGATGGAAGAGAGACGATTAGAAGCTGAGCATCAATACCAGCTAGAGTTGGCGCGTATCCAGAACAATCAGCATGCGCCACAAGTCACCAACGACCATACGGCTCCAAAATTGCCAGCTTTCGTCGACGGGAAGGACCAGATCGACAGCTATCTGGCGAGATTCGAAAGGTTCGCCGAAAGCTCCAATTGGCAACCTCGAGACTGGGCGATTCGACTGAGTGCACTTCTGACGGGGCAAGCTCTCGAAGTTTACACCAGACTGTCGAACGATGACGCCAAAAACTACGACGTCTTGAAAGAGGCCCTGTTGCAGTGCTACAACTTTACAGAGAAGGGCTACCGTAAACGCTTCCGTGAATGCCGGCCTAAGTCAGACGAGACGCCAAAGCAGTTTGTGGAGCGCCTGTCGTCATATCTACACAAGTGGGTGGAGTTATCAGGCGAAACGAAGTCTTACGACAGTCTCCATGACCTGATCGTGAAGGAACAATTTCTCAATGCCTGTCACAAGGATCTAGCGACCCACTTAGAAGAACAAAAGCTGCAGACGCTTAAAGATGTGACTGAGGCTGCTGAAAGATATCTCATCGCTCATGGGAAGACCCTGGGGCCACCCAGCGCGACGAAACATTTTCAGAAGACTGGAAACCATGGGAACCAGATCCAAGGGAGCCAGACGAGCCAGAGACAGACTGACTCCACGCCACCTCCCAGGGAAGGGCATTCAAGAGGCTGTTTCACCTGCAACGCTACAGACCACAGAGCAGCTAACTGTCCTCAAAACAAAAGTAGCGGACAGCGGGGCAGTACGGACAATGCAGCGGCGGGCAACCGGCAGAGGCGGTTTTCCAATCAACGGCAAACCAGTAGATCTGACCATCAGGTGTGCGGCGGGAGCGTCATTCTTCCGAGTGAGACCGAGCGCACAGCTACCCCTGCGGACGTGCAAGAGTGCATGACCGATGGCCAACTTCTTCTTGCCAACGGAAAATCCATCCCCGTCGTCGCCAGCGCAACTGTGACCGTCCAGAACATGCCTGTTTCAAAGGGACGCGTCGGAAATCATGAAGTGACTGTCTTAAGAGACTCTGGCTGCAGTGGGGTCATCGTCAGAGAAGACTTAATCGCTAAAGAACAGTTCACTGGCGATTCAAAATGGACACTTATGGCCGACAGCAAATGTTTGAAAGCGCCAGTTGCGAAAATTCATGGCAACACCCCTTTCTACATAGGCGAAGTCGAAGCGGTTTGCCTGAAGAAGCCGCTGTATGATTTGATGATCGGGAATATCGACGGCGCGAGACGACCCGACGACCCCGATCCAGAGTGGAGTCCTGCCTCAATTCAACACGTCGAAGTTGTGGAGGAGGATCCATTGCCGTTTCCCGATGGAGACCTTACAGAGCTGCTACGGGACAATGTGGTTACTCCGGCTCAGCCCTGCCGACCAGAGATCGTCGGTGCTGTTACTACCAGGGCCCAGGCCAAGAGAGACAAGGTGTCTACGCCACTGAAGGTCGCCGACAACTCCAAAGCTGCCATCGTGGACAGAGATAAGCTGATCCAGCTCCAGGAAGCTGATAGCACTTTAAACAAGTACAGGAACCGCCAAGACCACGTGAACAAGGGCAGTGGCACGGTCTATTTTGAGGTGAAGGCCAAGATCCTGTACAGAATCTTCCAGCACCCGAGGGTCAACGGAGGTAAACCACTACGTCAAGTCTTGGTACCGTTACCCCTAAGGCGCCAAGTGATGGAAGTAGCTCACGATTCTATCATGGGAGGTCACCTAGGCATCAGGAAGACGTCAGACAGAATCCAGGCGGTGTTCTACTGGCCAGGACTTCATGCGGACGTCAGCCGTTTCTGCCGATCATGTGACATTTGCCAGAAGACCATACCTCGAGGAAGGGTCCCGAAAGTGCCTATGCAGAGGATGCCTCTGATCGACCGACCTTTCAAGAGGGTGGCCTTAGACTTAATCGGCGAAATAAGACCTCCGAGTGAAGAAGGTCATCGGTGGGTACTGACTTTAGTGGACTATGCGACTCGGTACCCAGAAGCAGTGCCACTGAAGAAGATTGACACTGAAACTGTAGCAGAGGCACTGGTGGACATGTTCAGTAGACTTGGAGTGCCCGAAGAAATTCTGACAGACCTCGGGACGCAGTTCGTCTCTGACTGCATGAAGGAGGTCAACAGACTGCTGAGCATCCGGCATTTGACTACGACACCCTACCATCCAATGTGCAACGGGCTTGTCGAAAAGTTTAATGCTACGTTGAAGTCCACCCTGAAGAAACTGTGCAGCGAGCAGCCCAGACAATGGCATCGTTACATCAACGCCTTACTGTTCGCCTACAGAGAAGTGCCGCAGGAGTCCACCGGCTTTTCTCCGTTCGAGCTGCTGTACGGAAGAACCATCCGAGGGCCGATGCACATCCTAAAAGAACTGTGGACGAAAGAAGTAGACACCCCAGAGGTGAAGAACAGTTACCAGTACGTGTTTGAGCTACGGGAGAAGCTGGAGCAGACTCTCGAGATAGCCAGAGAAAACCTGAAGAAGTCCCAAGACTGTGGAAAGCACTACTATGACCGTAGGGCTGTGAACAGGAAGTTCAAACCTGGCAACAAAGTGCTGGTGCTGCTACCTACCGATCACAATAAGTTGCTGATGCAGTGGAAAGGCCCGTACGAAGTGGAGACCGTGGTGGGAATCAACGACTACAAGGTGAAGGTCGGCCAGCATTCCAAAATATACCACGCCAACCTCCTTAAGCTGTATGTGGGAAGGCCATCAGAGACTGTGCACGCAGCCACAGCAGCTGTGACCGACGACAGCTTTGACAGCGAAGAACTGTTGGAACTGGGAGACTTCCACAGCAAAGAAGGCATCGATGATGTTAAGCTAGGACCAAGCTTGACGGAAGGTCAAAAATTGGAGCTCAAGGACCTTATGGGCGAGTTTCCCCACAACTTCAGCGATGTCCCTGGCTCTACAACTTTGGTCGAACACGAAGTCCACCTCACTTCGAATATCCCTGTTCGATCCAAGCCCTTCCCGATCCCTTTCAAGGCCCGTGAATCCTTGAAGAAAGACATCGATGAGATGCTGAAGATGGGCATCATCAGGGAGTCCAGTTCCCCCTACGCGTCCCCTGTCGTGGTCGTGAAGAAGAAGGACGGGAGCAACCGAGTATGCATCGACTACAGGAAGGTTAATAAGATCACCGTCTTCGACCCTGAGCCGATGCCTACCGCAGCAGACCTCTTCCGCCAATTATCGGGGAGTAGAATCTTCTCAAAGATTGACCTCAGCAAAGGTTATTGGCAAGTCCCCGTGCGTCAACAGGACATACCAAAGACTGCTTTTATAACCCCTGATGGGACGTACGAGTGCCTAAGGATGCCCTTTGGCATGGTCAACAGCGGAGCTACCCTGAAGAGAGGGATGAAGAAGATGCTCAAAGGGATGGACAATGTCGTGTGTTACTGGGACGACCTGCTAGTCCACACTCGCACCTGGGAAGAGCATCTGCAGACCTTGAGGGAGCTGTTTCACCGTCTCACAGAAGCCAACCTGACCGTGAGACCCAGTAAGTGCATTCTGGGGACTGACAACGTAGACTTTATCGGCCATTCGCTAAAAGAAGGACAGAAGGGGCTTCTACTAGAAAACGTCACCAAGATTCTGAACGCTCCACGTCCCCAAACCAAGAAGCAGGTGCGATCTTTCCTGGGGTTGGCTGGATACTACAGGGAGTTTGTACCAAACTACTCTGCCATCACAGCACCCTTGTCGGACCTGGTGCGGAAAGGCTGTCCAAACCAAGTGCAGTGGGGACCGTCTCAGGAGAGGGCATACCAGACTGTGCGCGACCTCCTTTCGAAGGATCCGGTGCTACGACTGCCCGATACTTCCAAGGAATTCGTCTTAAGGACAGACGCAGCGGACGAAGGCATCGGCGCCATACTGATGCAAGAACACGAAGGGAAACTATTTCCGGTCAGTTACGCCAGCAAGAAGCTGTCCAGGGCTGAGAAAAATTACTCGACCATGGAGAAAGAGTGCCTTGCCATCATATGGGGAATCCGGAAGTTCGAACTGTACCTTCAAGGAGTGAAGTTCGTGCTACAGACTGATCACAAGCCGCTAACTTACTTGAACTCTGCCAAGTTTGTGAACAGTCGGATCATGAGATTGATTTATTTATTGTTGCTTTAGGTCCAGCGGACTCTTCCGAGCCAATGGGCTATGTACTTGCAGAACTTTAACATGCGAGTAGAATCTATCAAAGGATCAGACAATGTTGGTGCGGACTTCCTCAGCAGAGTGTGTGAGTAAAGAACATTGACTGTGTGGATGAACTGTGAACATTGACAATATCCAGATAGACTTGAAGATGGAAACCATTGACTCTGTGTAGATAAGCTGAGCGCAATTACAGTATTCAGAAAGTCTTAAATTAGTTTCAATTGTGGACTTTGTTTGTGCATTACGTTTCAACGTTGTTGAAAGAAATTGGGTAAATTTCTTCTTGAGTGGGGGGTTATGTTACGTTGAAACGCGAACGAAAGTATGTCGGAAGCGTGTACGATAGATCTAATCGTTTCGTTTTGCAAAGTATTCAATAATGGAGTTTATTTACCTTTGATTTGAGTTTGCATTGTTGTTAGGAGAGGCTTTGTATAACGTTGATAATTTTCGTTGGTCGATGTTGTCGGAGAATATTCTGGATTTCCTTGTTTACTATCGATCGAAGTTTCGGGACGATTGTCGAAGCAAGTGGTCGTTCCGGAAGATATAAAAATATGTATTGACGTAAGTCAGTGATGACGATCTTTTATTCGATTGGTGGCAGTGCGTCATTTCTACAGTATACCAAATTGTTCCAGAAAAGAGAGAGGTTATTTAATCGTGTGCCGAGATTGTTGTTGAGAGTAAAGTTGTTGATAGTGATTTGGAGAGTTGCTGTGAAAGTTGTTGAGTTGAGTTGAGAATTGTATGCAGTTGTTGATGTGTGCTGAATAAAAGTGGAAAACTTCATACGTCGACTCTGTGACTTGTATGCTGTTTTGGACGGGTTGCGTGGATAAACGAATCTGAGTTACACAACTATCAGGAATTCAAGCATCGGGGCTGAATCAGATACTGATAGAAAACATCATCATCGAACTGAGTGTAACACCGTCATGCGGGAATAATCTTGCCGGGTTAATTTGTGCGTAGATGAAGACAACCTACTCGGATATGATGCGATCACATCAGACATTGTATTCAAAATTAATTAAAATGTAAAAAAAAGCTATAATCATTATTAGTAGTATTCGATTCTCAACCCGGGGAACATGAGATGGATCTGTCTGAACATACTGTCAATACGCATAATCATCTTTATTTCCATTAAATCTTAATTAAATCGTATATCTTCAATCTTGAATCGTAACTCTTGTTCAGCAGCATTATAATGGCATCTATCTGATTAGCAGTGAGGACAACTCACTCTCTCACTCTTGCTCACTTCCTTATATTGTATCCTTAACTTATTTCTCCTTCATTCTCCCCGTGCGTTATCGAGTCCACCTCCTCCTCATCATCATCATCGTCATATTCTCCTTGTTCTTGTTCTTTTTGTTCTTGTTCTTTTTGTTTTCTTGTTGTTCATCATCATCATCATCATCATCATCATCATCATCATCATCATCATCATCATCATCATCATCATCATCATCATTCTTCATTTCTTCTGATTAAAAAAAAAATACAGTACCTTACTTTCTATATTACGCAAATGAGGGATTGCCGGCTCATTTTTAAAATAATGTAAGAAAAACAGAGACAGGGACCCTGACAGACAAAGACAGAAAGAGACAGAGAGGGACGAATAGAGACACACAGAGAAAGAGAGATACAGAGAGAGCCAGAGATTGGCAGTAAGTGAGAGAGAGAGTGAGAGACAAGGACAGCGCGAAAATGAGAGAGAAGAAAAACAGAAAGAGGGGCAAAGTGACACAGGGGAGGGGAAGGGGGAGAGAGTGAGAAAGAGAGAGAGAGAGAGAGAGAGAGAGAGAGAGAGAGAGAGAGAGAGAGAGAGAGAGAGTGAAAGCCAGAGATTGGCAGTAAGTGAGAGACAGTGAGAGACAAGGGCAGCGCGAAAATGAGAGAGAAGAAAAACAGAGAGAGGGGCAGAGTGACACAGGGGAGGGGAAGGGGGAGAGAGTGTGTGTGTGAGAGAGAGAGAGAGAGAGAGAGAGAGAGAGAGAGAGAGACAGAGACAGAGAGAGAGAGAGAGATACTGGAAACTGCCTTTAAAAGGACGTAGAGAAAAAAGAGGGAAACAAAGAAGAAGAAACAGTAAAAGGTGTTCTGTTCAGTATAGCTATCTCTCCAGCCCCACGGGTGGGGCCGAAAATAGTTCTCATTCAGACACCGTCTGTATGCCAGTAGGTCAAGGCCAACCCACGGCACTACCGCCCCCGCAGTCGATAGCACAACTACCCCAGTCTGGCACCAGCACCAACCGAAAACCTGGCATTGTCTTTTAGGAAGAAGCGTGGATCATTTAGTCAACACGTAATAATGGATTATTCCCCGCATTTGTGGATTATGCAATATTATTAAAGTGAATCTGACGTCATTCTCCGCGCCCCCCCACCCCTTCCCTCAGAATTTCTACCCTATAAATAGTATGATCATAAAAGAGCTTATTAATTCACACTACCAAGGTGAAAGTTAGGAAATAAGCGTGAAGTACCTTTAAAAACATATTCAGGTCCTCGATAACGTCATCTCGCGACTCTAGCCAAGGATTCCTCTTTACATTACATTACATGGTTATTGCTTTAGGTTCAGCGGACTCTTCCGAGCCAAATCAGGACCAGAGAAACGTTATCTTAAAATATTATAAAATGGTTCAAATCTTAAGAAAACAAGCCTGTTACTCTTCAGCAGCTCATTACGTGTCACTCAATACCGCAGGCATGCAATATTCCCGCTTGGTTAATTCACAGCAACACCTTGGAGCATGTTCGTCACGCACCGCGACGTTAATCTGTTGGCCGCCTGTGCTTTTAGTCCAAGGGAGATAAGTTATTCTCGTACAGCTATAGTAGACGGCCCTTTCAACTGTCAGTCACGAAATTTTCATTTTAATAGCGCAAACTTTTGACACTATAAAATATGTGAACATATTGGCTAATAGTTCTTGAGGGGCCGGGTAGCTCAGTTGGTAAGAGCGTCTTGCTAGTAACCGAAAGGTCGCTGGTTCGAATCCCGGATTGGTCAACGTGTGATCATATTATTTTCCCCTTTACCAACAACTGGCCCGCTGGTGTCAGTATAAATCGGTCCAGTAGTCACCTATATGCGAAAGTGTCGTGTGACTATAATCTACAAACAACAACAACAACAACAACAACAACAACAACAACAGCTAATAGTTCTCTCCTTGCGGGGATTTGACAGCGGAACTGAAAAACAAAAATATTGAAGCCTTTCAAGTGAAGTGCTACCGCAGAATATGCTACAAAATCGCCTAGTAGTACTACGAATGAACACAAGTGATTCGTCCTTAACGCTTACGCAATAAGACGTTAAGATTAATTTTCCGAACACAAAACCAACGAGAACGTCAGAGTCATGTCGCTTGCGGGCCCTCAAGAAGCACTCCTTGTAATTGCGAAAAAAAAAGTTCTATTAGTCATTTTGTACGTTTTTGCGCGATTGTGATCGCGACCTTAGACGCACTTTTTTTCTTTAAAATTTTAAATTTAACTTACTTTGCTTTTCTTATGAACGCTCGTGACAACGGCATAGGGCATAAACACACACAGAAGTTAATGTCGTTGTTATAATAATTAGATTTCCTGTTCAGTTGACAGATTAGGCATAATGAACTAAAAAGATCTACCCACTCCCCACCCCATAATCAAAAAATCATGGCATCGATGATAACAAGGCACATACGCACTAATCCTGCCGTGTCGTGAGCTCTGGCACCAGGCCCGGGCTCACACACTAATGATTCGCTAGCTTAGTTTCTCAAGGCAGGTGAGATGCAATCTTCTGCATGACCCAGTGTACCTGACACGAAGGACACCTTGAACCACCCTCACACACTGATCTACTGCGCTAAAAGGACTTTGAAGTGGCGTCACAAAGGAGCAACGCAGGACGTGGGAGTAGGAGTCGGTGTGTGGAGCATCGTAATTGCTTGCATGCAACATTCAATCCTTGTTGTAAGTTCGTAAGCTATTGACCTTTCAGACGAAGTTGGAAATTGCACGGCTTATGA
>CM072518.1:64197711-64245211 GCA_036898135.1 Oncomelania hupensis
CTTGGGCAAGAAAGACCTGGCAGGGCCCAATCCTCTCCAAGCTGTTGGCCACAGCCGATATCCACGATTACAGTGTTGCTCGCCTTGGCTCCGAGCAGTACACTGGTTAAACGATAATCTGTGATGCCCCTCCGACCTCCGAGTTACGAGATAGGATAGGATAGGAATTCCCCGATGACAATTATAATACGGGGTCAAGCCTAGCGTTTAACACTACAAAAGTGGGGAAGGTAAGCATGGGGTGGGGAAGAGGGAGAGAGAGGAGGACGTGAGGGGGGGTGGATGGTGGCAAAAGTGGGGCGGAAGACATGCATAGACGTCACTCCTTAAGAACCACAATGCACCACACTACATATACTTCCTTCCGGGCCGCACGCAGCCATATCTAAAAACAGGCGAACAATAGGGCGACTAAAGCCGATAGAGTAACAGTACAAAGATTATTATTATTGTCTTTTCGTTTACACTTGCATGTAAAGACACCCAATATGACACTCGTTAACGTTCCATATACAGTACAACACCATACAACACATCACAATACAATACAACACAACATAATACACCATAACACAATACAATACGATCCAAAGTCGTATTTATAGTCAGAACTGGCTTCTACGGCTGACCCGTCAACTTCCGCCTTCGGCTGGAATCCAGATCCTGATATGATACAATACAGTACAACATAACACTACATAACATAACAATAGGACAGAAAGCACTATTAGCCCAATGATGAGACAGTAGCTGCATAGACCTATCAAGGAGCGAACTACTCGAAGTGAAATTTCAACATTTAAGTTAGTATAGTGATTAGAAGATTTTGTATAGAGTAGAGGAAATAAATGTGTGATATTTACTGTTAACAAGTGGCTGGACTACCTATGTTTCATTGCCGTGTGAGAGCTAGTGTGTCAGTGAATCTTTACACTTTTCTCCCTATCTCTGTTACCCCATCCTAACACAGACCGGGCCAAACTTATAAATGTATTAAGATTAGTCATAGGGTGATTTACTAGCCGATCCCCGCAGACGAACGACGAGTGGGGTAATAGCAATCCATTTTGCAGAGCCCAGCAACAATTGCCCCACCGTCACAGCGAGCATAATCCGCCCCTGACCGAGGAAGAGCAGCTAATCAACGGTCGCATTCGTTAGGGGTTCGTAACGACATGACCGCTAGCTACAAAGATGAGCCTCTACAAACAGGTGAGAATCTGCAAGAGACAACTGAATCGAAACGACATCCCTGGCGTGCTCATTTGACAGCCTCAAGGGATGACTATGTTACAGTGAGTATCGTAGGCATAATTTTTTTTTAAAACAAAACAAAACCAAGATTCTCCTAAACTTAAAAGCTTAGAGATCGGGTTGAGTACCGATTACCCTGTGTTTCATCTCCCCCACACCCCACAAAAAAAAAGATGTTAAAAAAAGATATTTTTTAAATCTTGGCCCTTTAAGTTTTTATTAGTCCTATACGATTGTCTTTGAGTTATTTCCTTTGGCGAAAGAGGAGTATATTTAATTAAACTTCCCTATGGCATGAATCCCAAAAGAAATATTTAGCTTACGTGACCGAGAAAGAAAAAAAAAGGTTCACGTGATGAAAAAAAAAATCCGAATTTCCTCGTTCAGAGCGGCTGATTCACGAGAAACATTAAAAACGAAACTGTTGAATCATATCAGATGATCCCACTAGGGGTAGGTGGAGTAGCGGGGTCGGTGGGAAAAAAATGGTGGGTTGGGTGAGGGACAAAGAATCAGACACTATAAATATGACGGACGCAGCAAAGTGAAATTGGCTGAAGAAAGGAAGGAAGTTTCTCACGAAGGGAAGAGGTTAGAGAAAGTACAAAGCATGACTTTGTCTTAAATATTGTGTGCGCGATTACAGGAATGTCTCACACATGTGTTCATAGACTTCAAGAAGGCGTTTGACCGAGTCTGGCATGCCGCTCTATGGGCAACAATGAAAGTGTACAACATCAGCCCTAAAATTATTGAAGTCATCAAAAGGCCTGTATGACGAGGCTACCAGTGCAGTAATCCACAACAGCGCCATCGGGAACTGGTTCAGAACAACAATCGGTGTGCGTCAAGGATGCCTACTCTCTCCAACACTCTTCAACATCTTCTTAGAGCGCATCATGTCAGATGCTCTTGCAGATCATGAAGGCACAGTCAGCATAGGGGGTAGAGCAATCTCCAATCTTCGTTTTGCGGATGACATTGATGGGTTGGCTGGAGAGGAACACGAACTTGAACAGCTGGTACAGAGGCTTGACACCACCTCCAGAGCTTATATAATGGAAATAAGTGCAGAGAAGGCCAAAATGATGACCAACAACACCAACGACGAAGTCCGACAGACCATCACACAAGCCATTGGACAACACGATGACCTGCTCACAGTGGTGAAGAAACGAAAACTCCGATGGTATGGCCACGTCACCAGATCATCAGGCCTTGCAAAGACTATTCTGCAAGGCACAGTGCAAGGAGATAGAAGAAGAGGGAGACCGAAAAAGAGGTGGGAGGACAACATTCGGGAATGGACTGGTTTGATACTGAGCGAAGCCATCAGGGCTGCTGAGGACAGAGAAAGATGGAGTATGCTGGTTAAACGATCATCTGTGGTGCCCCTACGACCTCAGGGTTACGGGACAGGATAGGATAGGATATAGTCACACACACACACGCACACACACACACACACGCATAGTATTATACTTGCGAAGTCCCCGTTGTTGTTACATTCATGAAACGCCACATACGTTCTTTTGACATTTAGTGATATTTTGTCTCTTTTAAAGGATTTTTACGTCTTCTAACGCTAACCCTAACCCTAACGGAACACTCCTTTGACGTCAACATAACAAGGTCTATCCAAAAACGCCGTATATTTTCATGAAATTGTAAAAAAAGAAACGCCGTCTAAACATAAACACACACACACACCCATACACACAAAAATCTATTGTAATAATATTATTTTTATATGACATTTTATCCCATGTCTTATGACGCGCAGTAAAGCTGATAACATACAAAAATCTCATGAGTCATAATGTTCATATGGAATTTTCCAATACATTTGATATTTAAAAGCAAAAATCTTCGAACTTATTTATTTATTTATTTATTTTTATTTTAGTTTAATAAAATAAATATCAAGACACCGCTTAGAAGGTGGAAAATACCATACTTTATTTTTATGTTCTCTCTCTCTCTCTATATCTATATATCTATATATCTATATATATATCTATATATATACACACCCGTACATATACACACCACAAACATTCATACAAACACGTACACACACACATACCCACGCACACTTGGAAGAGAAGGAAGTCATTGTGATTGTTCGTTTCCTTAACATAATTTTTTTTCCACATTCTGCATTGCAGTAATTATCACCAGTTGATTACAATGTTTGGGTGAGGTGGTATGTGGGATAGGGGGAAGAAGATTAGAGGGGGTGCGGGTCGAGATGTGGGATGGTGTTACGTTGAAACGCGAAGGATAGTAAGCCCTACGTCTGAAACGCGCACGATAGATCTAATCGTTTCGCTTTGCAAAGTATTCAATAATAGAGTGTATTTACCTTTGATTTGAGTTTGCGTTGTTGTTAGAAGAAGCTTTGTATAACGTTGATAATTTTTGTTAGTCGATATTATTGGAGAATTCTCTAGATCTGCTTGTTTACTATCGATCGAAGTTTCGCGATATTTGAGAACATTCTTGGACAGAAAGGAAAGTTGTATGACGTAAGTCAGTGATGACGAAGTTTCATTTGGTTGGTTGTGGTGCGTCACTCTGGCGTGTTCTAAATTATTCTGGAGTATGAAGAGACTATATAAGTGCCGCACTGTTTCAAAAGAGGTGTGTAGATAGTGTATTGAAAGTAAAAAGTTGAGAGTTGAAAAAGCGATTGTATGCAGTGTTGATGTATGCTGAATGAAGTTGGAAAACTACATACGAAGACTTTGCCTTGTTGTTGAGTGAGCAGGCTGCGTGGATAAACGAATCTGAGTTAGGCTACACCTTATTAGGACTTCAGCATTGGGGCTGAATCAACTACTGATAGAAAAACACCACCATCGATCGAGTGTAACAGATGGAGAATACGTTTGTTTTATTAATAAAACTACCTCACTTGCTTTCTCCACAACCATACTGTGCAAAAAGAGAGGAAACAGTGTCGACTACGTGATAACAAACCCAGACCCAGAAACACACTAAATCGACTGAGAAATACGAAAAAAAACTCCCAAACTAAGGAATCAGTGAATGATGTGCTTTAGTGTATGGTGTAGGGTCTATGTTCTATCAATCTATGATTCTACTAAGTGGAAAATCCGTAGATTTAAGACAGGTATTTTGTTGTTTTATTTCTTCACACGCGAAATCGCTGTTTGAAGGGTCCTCTCTCACATACCTTTTTTTAAAATTGTGAAACAGTCACCTTTGTTTTATTTACTGTGCTGTATCGTTTTGCCCTGCACCCGCAATGGATAACTTTTTAAAAAAAAAGCTGTTCGACAGTGAAAAAGGATTTAGGCTGGACCAAAGGTCGTATATCAATTCGTTATAATTTCTACTAGAATTTGTTCGAAGAAGCGACATTGAATTGAAGAGACTTTAGAAAAACCAACAGTAAAGTACATGAAAATTAGCACTACATTCTTGCAAATATTTTCGACCAATCTCCAAACAATATAGGGCCTCGTAGAAGTAAAGCGTTTATTTGACTGTAAACACCACTGAAAGTCAAAGGCAACTGTGCAAAACCCGAAGGGTGCATTTAGCTCAGTGATATCTCTTTACTGCACCTCTTTACGACGAGACATACAGCAACCTTGGCGAGTTCCGTGTTTCAGATATCTTCAAGAGCCCCAATTCCAAGTTTTGTTTACTATTGGCCAAAACGGGGTTACCACAAAATTCGCATTGTTATTATACTAAACAATGATAAAGTGAGTTTTCGTGGCTCAAACCAACCGCGACACTTTGACTTTTCCATTTCGGATTAGGACAGGAAATGATTTCGCCTGTTTAACGGTACACCAATACCATAGCCCTGTGACCTTTGACCCTATTTCTGAGTGAACCACGCGACTTCAAGAGTGCATCTTTGGAGTCTGGGGTATAAACCATCCTGCAAGGTGGCAGACAACACTCGGTAATAGACTGGCTTGACACTGAGCGAAGCCATGATGGTTGCTGAGGACAGAGAAAGGTGGAGTACTCTGGCTAAGCTATCATCTGTGGTGCCCCAATGACTTTCGAGTTACGGGATAGGATAGGGTAGGTATGGTAGGGTCTATTATCCTATCCTGTCCTATCCCGTAACTCTGAGGTCGTTGGAGCACCATGTACCACAAACGATCGTTTAACCAGCATACTCCATCTTACTCTGTGTAACAGCAGAAATAGTGACGACAACAATGTAAGAAATTAGCTTAGAGCAAAATAGATACCATCGAACGAAACTGGACGTTAATACAACAGTTATCTAAAAAGCAGCACACACATGGCAAATTAACTTCCTTGAGACAGTCACACCGACAGTCACACAAGATACCATCTGACAGACTTAGCGACCCAAGACTAAAAAGCATACTTAAGTCAAACTGACCATAACCTTGTCTTCGTTAACTAGCCTACTTCCCTATGACCAAAGTCATTGAGACACTAAGTAGCTTAGACTCCGCGTAAGCATTATCGCATCTATTCTCCACTCTACAACTGACATTCCTATTCAAGGAATTACGCGTGTCAGAAATAGTGCAGGTGGGGAACTATTCAAATCAGAACTATAATCCCGTATATGCGAGATTAGAGAAAACGAGAGCTAAACGATTGGTCAGAAGACCACTAGGAACTCTTGCATACCCTTGGGGACCAAAAATCAGCTAGTCAGTCGCAAACGAACTGCCAAGCTGTGAGGGTCGACCAAAGGAACAAACTGCAGTGTCCGTCTATCTCCATCTCATCAAGAGAGTGCTAGAGACATAAAAGACGATTTCATGAGTCCCAGAGTCTACAAGTAAGATAACACTAGTAGTTTTGATATGTGTATGTTTATTGTATATTGATTGCCATGTATTGATAATATGTTCTTGATATATATAGTTACAGAAACAGATTATTGTTTCTGAGACAGTATGCATGTGGTTTGATGTATCTTAGCCTTAAGATTCGAATCGAATTGTGCATATGGGAACCCTGCAGGTGTCTGATGCTATAGACACTTTGCAGAGGAGACCGCACACTTATAGCTAACGAGAATACTGTAGCCAGAGCTCCGACTTTTACAGGTCGGCCCTGGGATCATGTTTGTGGAGACGAACGCCTGACCGTCGCTCCCGTGGCACCAAAGGAGAACAATCAAGAGTCTACCTGGCCACGTCCGAACCCAACAGCTACCAGAGCGACCCGACTCACCGCCAGAATAGATAAGTCACCCGCAAATGAACTGAATCCTACCCTCGAGAAATTAGAAAACCACTCGAACATTTAGAAAACTACGAACAGTGAAAATCGTAACCGAAGTTAGCAAATGATGAAGGAAACCTGCTAAAGAACTTTCCCAGCACGTTGAACTATACTACTTATTAATTTACCGGTTAATGCAGAAATGTTAAAGTTTGTGTTGAATATATAAAAAGTTAAATTACATACATACGACTGGTGTCATTCTATTTGTATTGTTGTGTAGCTATTAGAGACATAGTCCCGAGACATATTAATCTAGTCTTTTGATTAGTCATCACCGGTTCTCAAGGTGAGCCAAATGATACTAAAATTCCCGAGAACAAATATAAATTTTATGTGACCAAAGTGCCGTGATCTGTCTCTCACACAACTTTCGGAATTCTGGTAAAAGAACGATCGATAGAGGTAGCACATCGCCCATCTATCAATAAGTCTTACCCCCTAGTAAGATAAACGTATCTTCCCCAGAATATCATCACACTCCCCAGCAACCCTGATGGCTTCGCTCAATGTCAAGCCAGTCCATTCTCGAATGTTGTCCTCTCACCTCTTTTTCGGTCTCCCTCATCTTCTACCTCCTTGCACTGTGCCTTGCAGGATGGTCTTTGCAAGGCCTGATGCTCTGGTGACGTGGCCATACCATCGGAGTTTCCGTTTCTTCACCACTGTGAGCAGGTCATCGTGTTTACCAATGGCTTGTGTGATGGTCTGTCGGACTTCGTCGTTGGTGATGTGCTGGGTATAGGAAAGGCCCAGAAGTCTTCTGTAGCACCTCATCTCCATGCTTTGTATTCTTCGTTGTAGATCTGCTGTGAGGGCCCATGTTTCGCAAGCGTATAGGGAGATGGAGATGACAAGGGAGCGCAGCAGCCTTACCTTGGAATGTAGACTGATGGTCTTGTCTTTCCAAATGGGCTTCAACCGTGTCAGGGCAGCAGTTGTTTGTGCAATCCTGGAGAGGACTTCCTGTCGGGTCTATTATGTCACCCTAAAATGAAAAACCTTACCGAGAACTTTTATTGTGGGATCTGACTTTAGTAGATGCTATTTTTTAGCTCAAAAGAGTTGGCTAGATGTTGAAATTAATAGGCACAAAACCCCAAAAATCTAAGGGATTGATTGATGTAAATATAACTACTATATTTTCGAAAGAGCTATGTTTTGTTGTTGTAAGCTTAATTATTTTATTGGGGCTACACTCGCTGTGAATGTTAAAGGATCTGTCGAGGAGGCGTGGTCAAATTGAGCCCCTTAAGCGTGCATGAAGTGCACTAATCCACGCAGTGCAGCTGCAGACTACTCCATGGAAAACCCCCATTAACAACATTCTAGCTAAACTATACATACAGCGGTCCGCAAGCATTGTATGAATTATCATGCAGTTACTGTCGTGCTCGCGGTTAGGCAGCGTCATTTGTGTTTTTAAACTAAACTGTTCAACAACCAATGTTAATACGTGATTTCAAATTATTTTTTAAAAAATCACCCACTGTCAATTGTGTAAGAATCGCGTGGAGTATTTGAATTGTAATATTAATTTCATTGCTTCATTCGTGGTCTACCAAAAATAAAAGAAGAAGTGATTTTAAGGAGATTTTAGCCATGGAAATTGCGCGCATTAGTTCCCTGAAGGTTTGAGGCAATTATGTTTGCTATAAAAGAGTGTTTAATCGTGCAATGAAACCATGCAACTCTAAAAGGAAGAATAAAGTTGTAGGTCCAACTGCATCAACGTGAAAGATGAATCATCACGTCTCCACTTTTATAACCATAACAAATTGTTACACAGTCATTTATCAATAGTTGATTCAGCCCCGATGCTTGAAACTTTGTGCTAGATACTAAGTTCAACTCTGATCTCATGCGCGGTATTCACCATTTGTTGTCGATCAAGGCCATGCATACATCGCCGTACATGCACAAGCTAATGGCTGTGTCGTACGTTTTCATTGGACCTTGAAACCAATGTTGAAGAAACTCATTCAAAAACAACCAAACGCATGGCCTCGGTATTTGCCCGCGGTTCTTTTCGCGTGTCGATAACATCCTAGTGAGAGCACTGGATTCTCATCATTTGAACTTTTGTTTGGTCGTCGCGCTCGCGGACCCATTTAACTCCTTGCAAATACTTGGTCACAAGGTTCTCAAAATGACGATGCAAAGAATTTGTACAAATATGTATTTGACCTCAAAAACAAGATCCTCGAATCTTTCGAGCTGGCTCAAGAAAACATAAAAGAAGAGGAAGCCAAATACAAACACTACCATCAGTGCATTCCATAGAGTGTATCCCATAGAGGCATAGTGCTTGCTCATTAGAGTTCTCTCTCTTGGTTTGCAAAACAAATTTGGCGACTCGACTATATTCTGTCTTCTGCAAAAGACGCTGACAGTAAAGCGTTGAGCATAAGGGACATGCAAAACTGACTCCAGATATCCTGAAAAATGTACAGAGATAAAGTTTATTCCATTTATCAAAAGGAAAGTATAATTATCATCTAGATCGGTGCCTGAAGTGGATCAAGGCATGCGAACGACCGCCTGAACAACCGAGCGTTCCTATCCTATCCTTTTCCGTAACACTGAGGTCGTTGGGGCACCACAGAAGGTCGTTTAACCAGCATCCTCTTTCTCTGTCCTCAGCAACCCTCATGGCTTCGCTCAGTGTCAGGCCAGTCCATTCTCGAATGGTGTCATCCCACCTCTTTTTCGGTCTCCCTCTTCTTTTACCTCCCTGCACTGTGCCTTGCAGGTTGGTCTTTGCAAGACCGGATGATCTGGTGGCGTGCCCATACCATCGGAGTTTCCGTTTCTTCACCACTGTGAGCAGGCCATCGTGTGGTCCAATGGATTGTGTGATGGTCTGCCGGACTTCGTCGTTGGTGATGTGCTGGGTATAGGAAATGCCCAGAAATCTTCTGTAGCACCTCATCTCCATGCTTTGTATTCTTCGTTGTAGATCTGCTGTGAAGGTCCATGTTTTGCAAGCGTATAGGAAGATGGAGATGACAAGGGAGCGCAGCAGCCTTACCTTGGAATGTAGACTGATGGTCTTGTCTTACCAAATGGGCTTCAACCTTGCCAGGGCAGCCGTTGTTTGTGCGATCCTGGATAGGACTTCCTGTCGGGACCCATTGTCTGATACAATGGCTCCTAAATATTTGAAGCTATGCACTGTGTTGAGGGATTGGCCTTGGACTTGATGTTCGTGTTGATTGAAAAATTGATGTAGTTTCTACATCGACAAAGTCCCGTTATGTGAGGATAGGTCGTTTTCATGTCTAAAATTGGATCTTTTAGCACGTTTTCCCAGTTTTTGTTTCTCGTCGACCACTATAGTTTGAATGCTCGCTAGCTTTTGGTCCACAAAATCTTCCAGCACTGGGAAAGATGGGCTGAAAATAATTAATAGGTTACGCTTTGCTTGCGAATTTAATTTTAAGAATTTTGGCTAGTTCAAGTAAAATTATATGAGAGCCAGGAAAAGCCGTCTGAGCTGTTGTTATTCGTCAAAAACAGGCGAATAAACCTATTCAGAACGCGATACTTTGTGATAGAAGACCTCAGGGTCTACCTCAAAAGCTCACGGCCGGAAGGGGGACGTGGCACACATTTTTACGACAGTGGCGGGGACCTCAACCCATGCTTCCATGTGTGCATACTCACGCATGTACAAATCGCTCTCAAGACTTCAATGGACTCACTTTGACCACGCCCTCCACTGTAATAAGAGGACCTGTTTACCCTGCACACTTTGAGATTTTGCCTTGTTTAGTCAGTTAGACTAAGAAGGTTACTGTTAGTCTCTAGCAGACGACAGAAGTGATCATGCGTAACAGTTGTAGCCTGACGCCCGCATAGATAGTGACATCATTGCAGCTGATGGTAGAAGGCTTTGAATTATACATCCACTCAGATTTCTTCAGCCAATCCGAACACAGCACCTGTCACGTGGGGTTTATGGGCTCTGCACAATGGAATTATGGACCCTCACGTTTATTCGGTGGGAACTGCTAGTAAGTCACCCTATGAATTACTTTAATAAATTTATTTGTTTCGCTCGTTCTGTGTTAAGGTTGGGGTACAGAAATAGATAGAAAAATGGTAGAAGATTACTGTCACACTAGCTTTCACACGGCTATGAATCATATGTAGTCCAGCCACTTGATAACAGTTAAAATCACACATTTATTTCTTCTACTCTATACAAGATTCTCTAAGTACTAATCTAACTTAAAAAGTCTCTTTCAATGCTAATAGTTCGATCGCTGATAGTCTAGGCAGCTGTTATATCTTCCTCGGGCACTTGCTATAATATTTCATGTAGATTTGGACTACTGTGGTCCGTTTTACAGTTTCTGAAGAGTTGGACTACTGTGGTCCTGTTATGATCAGTTTAAGTGCACTTCTGGGTGTACACTTAACTTTCTTATGGTGCGGTCGAAGTCCTTCTGTGAGGTAGCTTCTGGTCCACCTTTGTCTTTGTGTAGTTGGGTTCCCTTGCCACGCTGTGGGGTCTGACAGGGAGTATTTCAAGGCAGCTCTTTCCGTCTTGTGCGGTAGAGGATCCTCAACCAACTAGTCGTTTCTGTGGAGTGGGGTGCACAGGATAGCTCGGGATAGCTCGGGATAGCTCGCCTGCTCGTCTGTAATATAAGAGACGAAATTCTGCACAACCCTGAATAATCGGTTTGTGCAGAGCGTCTCACTGAAAGCCAAAGTAGCCCTCAGTGATAGCTCCACATCTCTATACATAAGCGACGAACATTCTGCTACTTCCGGGTTCCACTGGAATCTCAACTCTAAATTCTTATACATACATAAATATCAATCGTGTCTAACTATACACATACAGAATTAATAATAATATAAACATTCAGTGGTACAGCCACTGGTCTGCAAACATACATATAAGTTAAACAACAGTGGTTCCGTACGGGATACAACATGGCGGCGCAACCGGTCGTGTTTCGCCTCGTGCTCGGCTCTTCCACGTGGTACGGCAAATTCGGATTAATAATTCACATTTATGCATAGCAAATTCCACAAACATAATTTCAACAATAATATAAATATATCACGATGAAACAGAAGGGTGTTCATTTACCTGTTTGACAAGTTCAGGCCCGTGATGACTTGAGAGAATTCTAAGATTTCAAAGTCCTGCTTCCTGGTCTATGAGTGTAGAGATTTCTCTAGCTGTGGAGATGTTGACTCTACCTCGTCTCACACACGACTGATTCAAACTGTGTTAGGTTTTGACACATTCAAAACTGCTCTACCCACTGAGCCTGCTCTGATTGGTTAAAACGGTCCGATTCAAAGCTCAAGTGCTGAGTCACGGCGCCGCGTGGGTCGGGCTCGCGGTGTGTGGTCTGCTGTGTAATTTAATTGCTGCTGTGTAATAGTCTAACTTCTCTACTGTTACAAAGACTACACATGGCTAAATAGTCAACAAGCAGAGTTAAAACTAGCCAATTTATGACAGCACCGTTAGGTAGAACCAGTTCTGACTGGGTAGGCCAAGGCTATGTAGAGGGTCATTTGTGTTGAGAGCTTAAGGCAGTACACAGCTACTTCCTAGCAGAAATCTCTCCACTGATAGACCAGGGAAGTAGTGCTTGTTGAATATTCGAATTCAATCAAGTAGCCACGGCCTGACATTGTCAAACAGACGAGCAGGCGGTATATCGTGAGCCCAACTCAGCAAAGAACAGAACCTAATCTCCGCTTAGAGTTGGCTGCCGAGGCATCTACAGCATTGAGCGCAGATAGCCCACCCGTCGAACACAAGCAATGACAACA
This sequence comes from Oncomelania hupensis, assembly GCA_036898135.1. NCBI lineage: Eukaryota > Metazoa > Mollusca > Gastropoda > Littorinimorpha > Pomatiopsidae > Oncomelania > Oncomelania hupensis. The sequence continues at coordinate 64,210,030 of CM072518.1, forward strand.
CAGCGTGTCGTAGAAGCGACCTCAACGCAGCACTTCAACCCCACAGTTAAGTGCAACAAGAAACCGTGCACTAAAACTCTGTATAAACAGGACCACAGTAGTCCACTCTTCATGAACGCTAGTAACCAGTGCCCCATGAAGCCCCCACGGGCTCGGCTCCGCGCGCCGGGGGTGGACCCCATGCCTCTCTCTGGCTGGGTGACCAAGTTGCCTACCCCTTTTTCTTCTCTTTTGTCTTGTTTCTGTCTTATTGGTCCTTTCACCTATATTCTCTTCACCCTTAAATTCTCCCAGTATACTATGCAGTTTTGACTCCCTTTCTTCTGCCTTACCGGACTTTCCCTGTCTTCTTTTTCCCCATCATTCCTTCTTTTTCTACCCTTCTTTTTCTCTGTGGCCTTCTCTTGGCCCCCTGCGTTTGCCGTGCAGGGCAACCCGTGTCGGGGGAGAATGGGATCCTGGAGGTTGAGGTCACTGAGGGACTGCGGTCCCTCACACTAACACACCTCTTTGGCCCGGACTTCTCCTAGACGGGAGGCTGGCGTGGCCCGCGTCAGTCAAGCGGCTGGTCGTGTATTGCCCTAGCTCTGCTAGAAGGCTGCGGCTCATGGGTCAAACTTGAACAAAACCGTAGTGGCAGTGCGGGATTGTCTGGGTGTATATCCCCCCTGTAGCCCTGGTGCGCTCCCTTGCTGGATTTTCCGCTTGGACGCATCCCCTTGTTGGACTCCGTGGTGGGTGGGGAGCAGGGGGGATGAATTCATAAATTAATAACATGGCTTCCACAAATAAACGACGACTGCGTGATGACGGACCGGACTCGGACACGGACAGTGACATGGACACGAGACAGAAAGCTTGTGCATCGGGGGTAGAAGGGGCCTGGCCTCGTTTTTTGGTTGTAGAGGGGGCGGATCCGGCTATGCCACTAGGCAAGCTGTCTCCGTTCGCAATACAGAAGGGTTTTCAATCCGTTTGCACAATCGGGTTCAAAGATGTGAAAAAACTGAGATCTGGGGCCTACCTGGTGGAGTGCTCAACCAAAAGGGCATCGGATAGTCTTCTAAAGAGGGATTCGACTGTCTTCGTTGATAGACAAATCAAAGTTTCTGTGCATGGACGGTTGAATTCCTCCAAGGGAGTCATCCGATGTCAGGATTTGATCGACATGTCAGAATTGGAAATCCGTGGTGAGCTCTCCAGCCAGGGGGTCACAGCAGTCCAGCGGGTCTTCGTCACCAAGGGATCCCAACGTATCCCCACCAACACACTTTTTGTGACCTTCGCTATGGCCAAATTGCCGGAGTCACTCAAGGTGGGGTACCTTAGGGTGAAGGTGACGCCGTTTGTACCATCACCGTTGCGATGCTACCGGTGCCAAAGATTTGGTCACGGTAGCAAGAACTGTAAAAGCAAGGAAATATGTCGTGATTGTGGTAAAGAGAAACACGAAAACGAATGCAAAAATCCGATTTGCTGTGTGAATTGCGCCGGGAATCATTCGTCCAGCTCCAAAGACTGTCCTCAGTGGCAGTTGGAGCTGGAAATCCAAAAGGTGCGGGCCACTGAGAGTTGCTCCTTTGGCGACGCAAGGAAAAAAGTTCTTGCAAGTAGGCCGGTGCTTAAAGAGAGGTCCTTTGCGGCTGTGGCGGGTTCCACATCTCATGTGGAACCTAGCGCACACCCGACAATGGACACTGCCATGAGTAAAATAACACAGATTTTGGAAACGTTGTGCAAACGGATGGATACTCTCGAAAAGATGCTTGCTTTGTTTGCCCAGAAGGGGGTTTCTCCAGCCCCACCGAATCCACTGGAGAACGTGCCGACGGGCACGTCAAAAACCGTCACTCCAAGCGCGCAGACGGCCGCGCCAATAGCCGTCACTCCTGCCACGAAGGAGGCTAGGCCTCATGCCACCGCACCAGCAACGACCGGTTTTAGCGACCGGGTAGTTGCTGGGGCGACTAAAATCCTAGTTACCCAGCAGAAGAGCGTCAGAGGAGGAGAGGGAAAGATTGGCAGGGGTGAAGGGGAGAGGGAAGATATAAAATCTGGTGCTGGGGAGAGGGGGAGGAAGTCCGCTGGCAGCTCGGGTTCCGGGTCTTTGACAAAGAATCAAAGGCCCGGACCCCTTTCTTCCAAGCCCCAGCAGCCTCTCGAAACGGAGAACCGTTTCGGGGGGTTGATGGAACATGAAGAGATGGACGAGGGTCCAAAAGATACAGAGACATAATTGTGCTCTCGGAGATGAAACTTTTAGCATTCTTTTACTTAATTTTTATGTCCATTTTACAATGGAACATCCGAGGGATAAGGGCAAATTATGAGGAGCTATGCTGTCTGCTGACAGAGCATCGACCTGAAGTATTGGCCCTTCAGGAAACTCTCCTGTCAGAAAAACATCCTATAGATATTACTGGTTATTCCTCTCTAGATTGTTTATCCTCTAGAGGCGTTTCACTCTTTATCCATAGAAATGTCCCATTTAATCCAATTTTACTTAATACAAGTTTACCAGCAGTTGCAGCTAGAGTATCTCTTTTTAAATCCCTCACAGTTTGTTCTCTATATTTGACACCATCAATAAATGTAACTAAAAGTGAACTTGAGAATTTGGTCCAACAGTTACCTCCCCCTTTTTTGTTGTTGGGAGATTTTAATGGACGCTCTCCCCTGTGGGGTAGTGATCGTACCGATTCTCAGGGTAAAATAATCGAAGACATTTTAGACTCGTTAAACCTAGTAACTTTGAACGAGGGTGCTCCAACTTTTTCCTGTTCTAGAACTGCTTCTTTGTCCCACATTGATATATCGATCTGTGATCCCTCCTTACTTTTGGATTTTAAATGGACAGTTTTAGAAGATCTCCATGGCAGCGACCATTTCCCGGTTTTATTAAAACATGATTCAGTTAACCTTGAGCAAACTCATGGCAGGTGGAAACTGAAACAAGCTAACTGGAGTCTGTTTTCTAACCTGTCTGAGGCCCAGCTACGTGCTAAGAACCAGGAATTTTCAAATGCCTTAGATCCAATACAGCTTTATACTGACATAGTTATTAACAGTGCCAAGGAGTCCATTCCGCAAACTTCGTCAAACCCTCACACACTTAAAAAACCCTGGTTTGACGATGAATGTAGAAAACTTCAGCAAGCTCGTAAAAAAGCTTTAAGAACTATGTTTTTACACCCAAGCACTGAAAATAAACAAAACCACCAACGTTTGCGAGCGCAATGCCGACAGCTCTTCAAACGAAAGAGAAAGGAATCGTGGAGAGGTTTCTGCTCCACGCTTAATTCAAAAGCGAAACTGTCGAAGGTGTGGAAAGTAGTCCGCAAACTCAAAAATAGAAGTAACAAACAGGTGAGCCCATGCCTTACTGTGCAGGGTGACGTAATCGGAGATAAAAAATTAGTAGCTGATCTTTTGGCTTCTTCTTTTGCTGCAAATTCTTCCTCTGAAAATTATTCTGGCCCTTTTCAAACAGTTAAAACCCGTAAAGAAAAACAACAGTTACATTTTACCTCCGATAATTCTGAAGATTACAACATTCCGTTTTCATTAGTCGAACTTGATGATGCAATTAACAAAAGTGCAGATTCAGCAGTTGGACCGGATGATGTACATTATCAATTTCTCAGACATTTAACAAGGTACTCACGGTCTCAACTGCTGGACATCTTCAATCAGCTCTGGATCACTGGCACCTTTCCTCCCTCTTGGAGAAAGGCCATTATTGTACCCATCCCTAAACCTGGCAAAGACCATACTAACCCGACAAACTATAGACCAATAGCCTTAACGTCTTGCTTATGCAAGACACTGGAAAGAATGGTTTATTCTCGTTTACTGTGGTATCTCGAAACCAATAATATCTTATCCAACACTCAGTGTGGCTTTCGAAGTGGTCGAAGTACTGTTGACCACCTGGTGCGACTGGAAACTTTTATCCGTAACGCGTTCGTCCAGGGTGAACATGTCGTTGCCATCATGTTTGATTTGGAAAAGGCTTATGATACCACATGGAAATATGGCATTCTTTCAGATTTACAAGAAATGGGTTTGAAGGGACATTTACCTCTGTTTATATCCAATTTTCTAACGGACAGAATTTTTCAGGTTAAGGTTGGGGGATCTTTGTCAGATACGAGAGAACAGGAGATGGGAGTGCCTCAGGGTAGCATCTTATCTCCCTTGCTGTTTAATATTAAAATAAATAACATTGTTCGTTCCGTTAAACGGGGAATTGACAATTCTTTATTTGTCGACGATTTTGCATTGGTAGCCAAAGGTAAAACTTTGGCATCTGCCGAACGTCAGCTACAGTTATGTGTCAAGGCCGTTGAAGACTGGGTTTTACAAAATGGTTTTAAATTTTCTGAAGCAAAAACTGAATGTATTCACTTTTCCCAGCGCCGGGGAATTATTCAAGACCCTACTATTCTCCTCAATAAAACTCCAATTAAGGCGGTCCAACAAGTCAAATTTTTGGGTGTTATTTTTGATCAAAAGCTATCTTTCATTCCTCATCTGAAAATTTTGAAAACTAAATGTCAACAGGCCTGCAATTTGCTCAAGGTTATCAGTGGTACAGACTGGGGTGCTGACAAGAAAACTTTATTGCTGTTATATCGTTCTTTAATTAGATCCAAGTTAGACTATGGTTGCATTGTCTATGGTTCTGCTAGAAAATCTTATCTTAAGATGCTAGATCCAGTTGCCCATCAGGCACTACGCATTGCTTTGGGTGCGTTTCGCACTTCCCCTTGTGAAAGCCTTTACGTGGAAGCTAACGAACCCCCGCTGGAGCTGAGACGTACAAAATTGTCAATGAATTACTATTTAAAATTAAAAACTGATCCTATGAACCCTGCTTATGACTGTGTTTTCAACCCAGATTTTGTTCAGAAATTTGAAGCCAAACCTAAAACAATTCCTCCGTTTGGCATCAGAATGCAAGCTCATCTGGAAAAAGCAGGCATTGATGTTGCTTCCATCAACGACGATGAGCTTCGGACTGAAGCTCCCCCATGGAAATTATTTATCCCAAACATTAATTGGCAGTTGTCCGCTTTCCTTAAAAACAATACATCCGAAACCGTATATAACCAACTTTATTTAGAACAGTGTGCTTTATACCAAGGATATGAACAACTTTTTACAGACGGGTCAAAGAAAGGAGATTCGGTTGCTGCTGCATCGGTCTCCGAGAGACACTTGGACCGGCCTTTGCAACAGCGTTTACCTGATTTTTGTTCTGTTTATACAGCTGAGCTCAAGGCAATTCATTTAGCTCTGAAACAAGTTTATCAATCCAAAAGAACCTCATTTTTAATCATGTCCGATTCATTGTCAGCACTTCAGGCTCTTTCCACGAGAAAGATATCACACCCTTTTCTGGCAGAGATCCATGACCTCCATACACAACTTGTTTCTGAGGGTAAAAAGATAGTTTTTATGTGGGTCCCTGGTCACATGGGCATCCGCGGCAATATTGCAGTAGACAGGGCGGCTAAAGATGCTCTACATCTCGATTTCCCTCCAGAGATTTTCCAGTTTGTGCCCTACTCTGACCTACGTTGTATGACTGGATCTTATTGTAAACGACTGTGGCAGATTGACTGGTCTAACCATGTCAACAACAAATTATTTCAAATTCTTCCCGATTTGTCCACTTCTTTGCCTAACTTTGCGTCCACTCGCAGAGAGGAAACAGTGTTATCTCGCCTTCATATTGGGCATACTTATGTCACCCACAGTTTCCTTTTAAAAGGAGAAGAACCACCATGGTGCTTTGCATGTGATCAATCTTTTTCTGTTCGCCATTTTATGTCTGAATGTGCTGATTTGATTGAGGAAAGGGAAACATATTTTGGTTCCATACCTTTCAAAGAGATTTTTAAAGTATGTAATGGTCAACATCTGTTTCAATTTTTACACGATGTTGGTTTGTTCTATCGCATATAAATTGTATCGACATGTTTTGTTTAGTTTGGATTTTATTAGGACTGAATTTAGTGATTTGATTGAAGAAAGAGAATATATTTTTAGTACATCAGTTTTAAAGAAGTCTCTTAAAGAGGTGTCATGTGAAAGTTTGTTTGTGTATTTAAGAGTAACAGGCTTGTTTTTTAAGACTTGAATCATTTTATAATATTTTAAGATAACGTCTCTCTGGTCCCGATTTGGCTCGGAAGAGTCCGCTGGACCTAAAGCAATAACCTTGTATTGTATTGTATTGTGCCCCATGAAGAAAAAGTAGCTGCCTAGACTACCAGCAAGCGAACCATTCGCATTGACAATTGAACTTTTAAGTTAGATTCGTACTTCGAATATCGTGTATAGAGTAGAGGAAATAAATGTGTGATTTTGACTGTTCTCAAGTGGCTGGACTACATATGATTCATAGCCGTTTGAAAGCTAGTGTGACAGTGATCTTTTACCATTTATCTATCTATCTCTGTACCCCAGCCTTAACACAGACCGAGCTAAACAAATAAATGTATTAAGAGAAGTCAAAGGGAGATTACTAGCGATCCCCACCGACTAAGACGAGGAGGTAATAGCAGTCCATTGTGCAGAGCTCAGCAACAATAAAATCCCCGTCACATCCACAAGATCCTTTGAACATTCACAGTGAGTGTTGTCCTACTTATTTAGAAAGTATAGTTTTTTTTTTTTAAATGAATATATTTCGTAGTTTGAGTGCCTCTTAATAGCCAGGGTTAGCCAACACTCTCAAGCTCAAGGTAGCATCTACTACAGCCGGTAAGAGAAAAAACCCGCAAGAACAATTGCTCGTAAGTTTGTGTGTGTGTGTGTGTTTTAGGTTGATAAAATAGACCCTATCCTAACCCACTTACCAAAAAAAATCGTACACATCAAGCCTCGTGGCTCACTCAGAAGTAGGGTCAAATGTCCCACGGCCGTACCGTTAAAGCAAGGGCAATAACTCACTGTCACAATCAAACTTTAGCGGTTGGTTTTGAGCGACGAAATGTGATAACAAAGCCCACTTTATCATTGTGTAATGTGATAACAAAGCCCACTGTATCATTGTGTAATGTGATAACAAAGCCCACTGTATCATTGTGTAATGTGATAACAAAGCCCATTTTATTATTGTGTAATGTGATAACAAAGCCCACTTTATCATTGTGTAATGTGATAACAAAGCCCACTTTATCATTGTGTAATGTGATAACAAAGTCCACTTTATCATTGTGTAATGTGATAACAAAGCCCACTTTATCATTGTGTAATGTGATAACAAAGTCCACTTTATCATTGTGTAATGTGATAACAAAGTCCACTTTATCCTTGTGTAATGTGATAACAAAACCCACTGTATCATTGTGTAATGTGATAACAATGCAAATTGTAAGATAAACCCGTTTTCGATAAAAGTAAACAAAGCCTTGGAATTGGGGCCTTTTTAAAGAACTGTTACGAGGGGGTTGCAGTTTTATTTTCATCGCAAACAAACAAGAATTTCTACTAAAGAGACTACATGGGTCAAAGTTCATTGAGCCTTACATGCAGGCCTCGTTATGAATCTAAATAAAGTAAGCTAATAGTGTGACTCCAGAACCATGAACTCAAGGAGGTCAAGTTTAGAAAGTAAAAGACACATTCTTTCTGATACTACTACTACTACTACTACTACTACTACTACTACTACTACTACTACTACTACTAATGATAATAATAACAAGAAGAAGAAGAAGGAGGAGGAGGAGGAGGAGGAAGAGGAAGAAGAAGAAGAAGAAGTCAGGATGTTATTTCGCGTGTTTCTTCGAACGATCATAAAGAGCGGCGATCTGAAAAGATCTCTATTACAGAAGGCGGAAGAGAAGTCAATGTTTATTTTAAAAATTTATATTGACAGCATGCAATACCATTACTGAAGGGAGTGAGGAAACTGGAGTACCCGGCTAAAACCCTCTAGTGTGCTTACTGACCGGCTCAAAAAAACTGAATGAATTGGAGTGCGTGTAGCCTTCATACATTTTCACAATGTTTGTTTGTGACAGGTACCCGTGTGAACATACGTTTTGAGAAAACCTACTGTGTTCTTTGAAGTCTACCGTCCCTGTAGAGTGGTTGTAGAACACCTCCTTATGTCGCTGAGTCCATTGATGAGCAACAAAAAAAAAAAACGACTGTCTGTACGTTCTTTACTGTATGCATTCAACCTAACAGGGTGTCCAATTCAAAGACACACAAATAGAGTACTGTACAGTGGGAGCGACCAAAACGACGATGACTTCTTTAACGGTAGTGTGCTCTGTCCTCCTTCTGGTCCACCGTGTCCACGTCACTGCTCGTCCCCAATCCCTGTTTTATCAATCCAGCAACCTGGACCTGCCAATTGCCTCGCAGCCTCCGAATGCCTGGCAAGGAGAGGCGAAGACGCCATCAATGTTAGCAAAGCTGGATAGAGCACAACACTGGCAGCGGAAGGAACGCATCCCGCTGGCTGCCGGTGAAAGTGTAACCGACCGTGATCAACAGTCAACCTCGCCTACAATCCTGAAGGGCCTCCATTCTCTAGCCCTTGGTGCCAACAGCGCACCAATGATGGCCGCAAACCATGTAGCAGAGGTCATGGAGGAGATCTTCAGTAATAGCGGGACTGACCCTGCACAACAGTCAGCGGCGTCTGCGGTCGCCACAAAGCGAGCAGGAGAGATGCTTAACGAACACACGACAGAAGTGATCAACCACGCCTCCGGACAACCCATTGTTGTGGCAGATCGCAAGAAAAACAAGTTTGTCTCTCCAAACAAGTTCGAATGTTGGAGCGATCCAGACGACCTGCCGGCCTTCCAGGAGATTCTACGTCCATGCTTTTACCTAAACGGCTTCGAGCGCTGCCGCTGTAGCCCTGGCAATATCCTTGACTGTTCCTCAAACTCTGATCTTGATCCGCCCTTGACCTTTGTGCCTAAGGTGGTAGGCATGAGCAGCCCGCAGGCGCTGAACCTGTCCACCAATGGCCTACTGAAAGTGACGGACGAAGACTTTTTCGTCAACGTGTCCGAAGACGGCGGGCCGTGGCTGGTGGACCTGTACAACAACAACATGACCAACCTGTCGGACGTCGTGTTTCATCGCCTCCCTAGACTCTCCACGCTTCTGATCGGCGGCAACAGGCTGAGCTACGACACTCTGAAGCGCTCCGTGTTTACCGTGGCCACTTTGAAGAAGCTGGATATCAAATGCGGCGGCCTGGGTGTCTTGCCTGGGGGCTACTTCAACGACTCTGCTGCTGCCGCGTCACTGGAGAAGATAGACGCCAGCTGGAACAACGTCGAGTCGCTGGACATGACGGTGTTGGAGCCACTGACCAGACTACAAGAGCTGACGCTGTGGCACAACAAGATGAACACGCTGTCCACAGCCTTCATGCCACAATTGCGCTACATCAGTTTGCACAGGAACAGCCTAACGGACTTTCCAAGGACGTGCCAAAAACTGCAAGAACAAAGAAAAAGTAAGGGCGATGGTGAACCAGCGGAACTTCAGTCTTTATTCCCCAATCTCGAGATCCTCGATCTCAACTTTAACCAGATCACCGCTCTCACTGACCCAATATGCTTACCTAAGCTGGGGGTCCTTAATCTCCAGTACAACCAGATCCAGAATTTTCCAGCCAATATGTTCTCCCTGCAACGGTTCCCCGTCTTACGGAAATTGGAACTGAACTCGATGGAGATCAAGATCAAATTCATCGACGCCTTTGCTATCAACAACAGTGCCGTCAATCACATAACTTTCCGGGACAATAACGTTAATTTCATTTGGGGGGATATGTCACAGGATATGTTCGCTGGATGCCGCAATGTGAGGACACTGGAAATGGGCAATAACTTCTTCACGCGGACATCAGTGGACAAGTTCCAGAGGCTTTTTAAACCTCTAAAACGACTGAACACCCTGTACGTGGATTACTGCGATTTGGCTTCGTTTTCCAAGGCTCATTTTGCAACTCTCCGAAACATAGGCAGCCTTTCCCTCAATGGCAACAACATTGCCTCTCTTCCTCCGGGCGTCTTTGATGAGTTGGAGAACCTGAGGAACTTGTCGCTGAGAAACAATAAAATCACCACTATCTACAGCAACACCTTTGGTGCTAACACTCGAGCAAGGTGAGTAGAGCGCACGCATCAGTAATCGCGTTTAAAAATGGGTGATATGCGATGCACAACGGTGTATAACGAGTTCATTGCATTGAAATAGTATTGAATGCATGTTTAATTCGATCCTATGTTCCATAGCGATAAACATTATAATACAATTCCGAAGTGGGACAAAAATGGTAGACATGTTTTGTCTAACAGCTAATTTTGCAAACACAGATTCTGATAATGTTGTTGTTTTTGTTGTATTTTTCGTTGTCTGTCGGCATTCAGTATAATTATATTGACTGTGTTTCCAAGTCGAATCGAAAGCTGTAAGCAATCTTTCTTTGCCATGTCCTCACTAAACACACAACACAATGCAATGATGGGTTGAATAATTATGATAAAACTAGAAGTCAAGTGAATTTGAAAATGAGGTCAAGATGAGACGTTCAACGATGAAACACGATGTAGTTAAATGCGATGGTAGATGTCGCGTTGTGTACAGATTAAGGTCCCCGGACACATAGCGTATAGGGAAATGGTAGATGTAATTAGGTTTAAGTTTTGGCGATTTTAATAAAGGCAAGCCCTCTCATTCGATTCAAGTTCATCAAACAATGCGTTCGACATCCCTTTTTGTATATTTGTCCAGGCTGCAAGATTTGGACCTGAGTTGGAACCCGTTCCACTGTGACTGTGACATCATATGGTTTCAGCAATGGCTGAGGTCCGAACCCGCGCTGTTCGCATACGGGTTCCCTTTCGCCTACGCCTGCTTGCGGCCCAAAAACATCACCGTACTTGATTACAGCATCACCATGCAGGTAGATCTTTTTTCTTTCTCTCTTGCCTGCGTGTTTGTTTGTTTGCTTTTCCCTGAGAGTCGACTCTTTGTACAATGCTCCAACCCCATCCTACCCCTTATCACACAAGTACTTATTGTGTGTGTGTGTGTGTGTGTGTGTGTGTGTGTGTAGGTGTACGTGAAAAAACGCACAAATGGATTTCAGACCTTGTCTTTTCTAGTAACAAATGGGTTTATTTGCTTGGAATCCACTTTTTTCCAGGACCCCACTTATTTTCTAAGTGCGCGGGAGTGCTCTTTTAGTGCGTGGGAGTGCAGTTGTAGTGCATAAGAGTGTTTTAAGTACACAGGAGTGCTGTATCCGGGACGGAGAAAATACAGTCAATTTTCGGAGAAATTTTGAAGAAACTTCGACCTATTTCGTCGCCTATAGGAGACGACCTAGGTCAACTTTTTAGCAAAGGGTTAGGGTAAGGACAAGTTGCGGCGCTGCAACTAACCCTTGCCCTAACCCTTTTCCATCAAAAAATGACTTTCCGATTCCTACATTCTTATATGAACCCATTTGTGATGTATTGCAAATATGTGTGTGTGCCTGTGTGTGCGTGTGTGTTTGTTTTGGGATTGCTTTGGCTTGTTATTGTGAATTGCTGTTTACAGGCGTGTTTGCTGTCACCACTGGCTGCCAACGACATCATCATCGTCGTCAGCATCATCCTTTCCTTCATCGTTGTCTTCATGTTTCTCTATGGCTACCGTTGGTATCTTCGTCTATGGCTGTATGAAGTAAGTCATTCCTCGTCTATGGCTGTATGAAGTAAGTCATTCCTCGTCTATGGCTGTATGAAGTAAGTCGCTCCTCGGCTATGGCTGTATGAAGTAAGTCATTCCTCGTCTATCGCTGTATGAAGTAAGTCATTCCTCGTCTATGGCTGTATGAAGTAAGTCATTCCTCGTCTATGGCTGTATGAAGTAAGTCACTCCTCGTCTATGGCTGTATGAAGTAAGTCATTCCTCGTCGCTGTATGAAGTAAGTCATTCCTCGTCGCTGTATGAAGTAAGTCATTCCTCGTCTATGGCTGTATGATGTAAGTCATTCCTCGTCGCTGTATAAAGTAAGTCATTCCTCGTCTATGGCTGTATGAAGTAAGTCATTCCTCGTCGCTGTATGAAGTAAGTCACTCCTCGTCTATGGCTGTATGAAGTAAGTCACTCCTCGTCTATGGCTGTATGAAGTAAGTCATTCCTCGTCTATGGCTGTATGAAGTAAGTCATTCCTCGTCGCTGTATGAAGTAAGTCATTCCTCGTCTATGGCTGTATGAAGTAAGTCACTCCTCGTCTATGGCTGTATGAAGTAAGTCATTCCTCGTCTATGGCTGTATGAAGTAAGTCACTCCTCGTCTATGGCTGTATGAAGTAAGTCACTCCTCGTCTATGGCTGTATGAAGTAAGTCACTCCTCGTCTATGGCTGTATGAAGTAAGTCACTCCTCGTCTATGGCTGTATGAAGTAAGTCACTCCTCGGCTATGGCTGTATGAAGTAAGTCATTCCTCGTCGCTGTATGAAGTAAGTCTCTCCTCGTGTATGGCTGTATAAAGTAAGTCATTCCACGTCTATGTCTGTATGAAGTAAGTCATTCCTCGTCTATGTCTGTATGATGTAAGTCATTCCTCGTCTATGGCTGTATGAAGTAAGTCATTCCACGTCTATGTCTGTATGAAGTAAGTCATTCCTCGTCTATGGCTGTATGAAGTAAGTCATTCCTCGTCTTTGGCTGTATGAAGTAAGTCATTCCTCGTCTATCGCTGTATAAAGTAAGTCTCTCCTCGTCTATAGGCTGTATGAAGTAAGTCATTCCTCGTCTATGGCTGTATGAAGTAAGTTATTCCTCGTCTATGGCTGTATGAAGTAAGTCATTCCTCGTCTATGGCTGTATGAAGTAAGTCATTCCTCGTCTATCGCTGTATAAAGTAAGTCATTCCTCGTCTATGGCTGTATGAAGTAAGTCACTCCTCGTCTATGGATGTATGAAGTAAGTCATTCCTCGTCTATGGCTGTATGAAGTAAATCATTCCTCGTCTATCGCTGTATAAAGTAAGTCATTCCTCGTCTGTGTCTGTATGAAGTAAGTCATTCCTCGTCTATGGCTGTATGAAGTAAGTCATTCCTCGTCGCTGTATGAAGTAAGTCACTCCTCGGCTATGGCTGTATGAAGTAAGTCATTCCTCGTCTATAGGCTGTATGATGTAAGTCATTCCTCGTCTATGGCTGTATGAAGAAAGTCATTCCTCGTCTTTGGCTGTATGAAGTAAGTCATTCCTCGTCTATCGCTGTATACAGTAAGTCTCTCCTCGTCTATGGCTGTATGAAGAAAGTTATTCCTCGTCTATCGCTGTATACAGTAAGTCTCTCTTCGTCTTTGGCTGTATGAAGTAAGTCATTCCTCGTCTTTGGCTGTATGAAGTAAGTCACTCCTCGTCTATCGCTGTATGAAGTAAGTCATTCCTCGTCTATGGCTGTATGAAGTAAGTCACTCCTCGGCTATGCTGTATGAAGTAAGTCATTCCTCGTCTGTGGCTGTATGAAGTAAGTCATTCCACGTCTATGGCTGTATGAAGTAAGTCATTCCTTGTCTATAGGCTGTATGATGTAAGTCATTCCTCGTCTATGGCTGTATGAAGTAAGTCATTCCTCGTCTATGGCTGTATGAAGTAAGTCATTCCTCGTCTGTGGCTGTATGAAGTAAGTCATTCCACGTCTATGGCTGTATGAAGTAAGTCATTCCTCGTCTATAGGCTGTATGATGTAAGTCATTCCTCGTCTATGGCTGTATGAAGTAAGTCATTCCACGTCTATGTCTGTATGAAGTAAGTCATTCCTCGTCTATAGGCTGTATGATGTAAGTCATTCCTCGTCTATCGCTGTATGAAGTAAGTCATTCCTCGGCTATGGCTGTATGAAGTAAGTCATTCCTCGTCTGTGGCTGTATGAAGTAAGTCATTCCTCGTCTATGGCTGTATGAAGTAAGTCATTCCTCGTCTATGGCTGTATGAAGTAAGTCATTCCACGTCTATGGCTGTATGAAGTAAGTCACTCCACGTCTATGGCTGTATGAAGTAAGTCACTCCACGTCTATGGCTGTATGAAGTAAGTCACTCCACGTCTATCGCTGTATGAAGTAAGTCACTCCACGTCTATGGCTGTATGATGTAAGTCATTCCTCGTCTGTCGCTGTATGAAGTAAGTCATTCCTCGTCTATGGCTGTATGATGTAAGTCATTCCTCGTCTATCGCTGTATGAAGTAAGTCATTCCTCGTCTATGGCTGTATGAAGTAAGTCATTCCTCGTCTGTGGCTGTATGAAGTAAGTCACTCCTCGTCTATGGCTGTATGAAGTAAGTCACTCCACGTCTATGGCTGTATGAAGTAAGTCATTCCACGTCTATGGCTGTATGAAGTAAGTCATTCCACGTCTATGGCTGTATGAAGTAAGTCATTCCACGTCTATGGCTGTATGAAGTAAGTCACTCCACGTCTATGGCTGTATGAAGTAAGTCATTCCACGTGTATGGCTGTATGAAGTAAGTCATTCCACGTCTATGGCTGTATAAAGTAAGTCACTCCACGTCTATGGCTGTATGAAGTAAGTCATTCCACGTCTATGGCTGTATGAAGTAAGTCATTCCACGTCTATGGCTGTATGAAGTAAGTCATTCCACGTCTATGGCTGTATGAAGTAAGTCACTCCACGTCTATGGCTGTATGAAGTAAGTCTCTCCTCGTCTATGGCTGTATGAAGTAAGTCTCTCCTCGTCTATGGCTGTATGAAGTAAGTCTCTCCTCGTCTATGGCTGTATGAAGTAAGTCTCTCCTCGTCTATCGCTGTATAAAGTAAGTCATTCCTCGTCTATGGCTGTATGAAGAAAGTCACGTGTCCACATTTAGTGTTTTCCTGGTAGCGCAGTTGGTTAGGCGTCGTTTTCCTATGCAGGGTTCGAATCCCGAAAGGAGCGAACTGATGTGACTTTTAAAGTCAATCAGGGTTTTTTTCTGGGTGCTCCGGATTCTTCCTTCCCCTGTCAATAATGGTATTGGATATAAGCTTACTGCAGTCAATCAAAAATATCCAAATAAAATTCGATTTCTTTTCCGTCTTCTACTAGCGCCTGCCTTTACACCACATGTTGCAGTGATAGGTGTGTGTTTGTTACGAACGTGAAGGTGTAACATGTAAGTGTGCATGTTGGAACAGATCGCCACGCTTTGAGACTGATTGGTGATTTGTTTATTATTATTATTATTATTATTATTATTATTATTATTATTATTATTATTATTATTATTATTATTATTATTATCTTTTGTACTGTCGTCGTCACGTTGTTCATTGCAAATAAAATCTGTTTTCGAATTTATATTACGTGTAGGCCTGTCGCGGGTCGTACCGCGAGCGTCATGATGACCCCGGAAGTCAGCAGCTGCAGCACCAGTTCCTGTACGACGTGTTCTTGGCCTATGCTGAAGAGGACATGGATTGGGTCAACCAGCAGCTCCTCCCAGTGCTGGAGAAGCAATGGAAGCTCAGGTACTTGCAGCGCTAATGACCAATACTAATATTAATACTACTAACCTCTATAAAACAAGACAAGTAATAGCGCTATATAAATGTCCATTATTATTATATTATAACCTACTACTAGTACTATACTAATTACCTGTACTAGGTGTACAGGGGTTTACATAGCTAACATACGTTAAAGTGGACCACCAATATTTTTTAAGCAAATTTAACCGTAGTCACGTTTGTGATAACTGTCAATTAAAGTATACAGTACTCCTCTTTTAACGTCACTACCGTTTAAGGTCACAACGCGGATAAGATCAATCAGGTTGTTCGTCCCGGCCAAACACCTTCTTTGTACCATTTAGAATTCCTCGCTTAGCGTCACCTCGCATTAGGGAAAACCTCGGATAACGTCAATCCCGTTTTGGTTCCCAAATGGAGGAGACTACTGCTTAAGAGAAATTGATGTCACAGATGACGTCATTTATGAGGTCACTTCCTGTTTAGAAATGGAATTCCATCCCAGAACACCTGTCACGTCCAGCCAGCATCCGCGTTATGCGACACTCTGCAATATACACGGGAACCACTTTGACAGAGTGCGACCCATGGGCGGTGTAGACAGGCGTAACTGTGATCTGCCGTGTCCCCTCCTAGCGGGACGTATTGCCACAGTGGACCTTACCCTGAATTGACTTCATTCACTAGCGATAAAGCATGTGCCGTGACGTAGACAAAGTTAACAATTCGTTAAACTTGTGTAAGGTTTTCTGCAAATACACCCAGTAACTGTCTTGGTGCATACTTTTTATTTTTTATTCTCATTTGCGTGCGTGCGTGCGCGTCAATGTGTTTGTGTGTGTGTGAGAGAGTGTGTGTATGTGTATGCGTGCTTGCATCCGTTCGTTTGAGTGTTTGAGTGTGTGCTTATGCATCATACACACGCACAAAAAATACATATACAGTAATGCATACATGCATACGCGCGCACCAACGTGCACACATGTACACACACGCACACACACACAACTGTCACACGACACAAAAATTTAGCACCTCGTATAAGATCAAGTTTTTTACTGGTAGTTGATCATATCAGAGGACTGTTTAGGGTGCCCCTCGGATAAGATCAAACAAAAATTTGGTCCCGTGGGGGGTCACCTTAAGAGAGGAGTACTGTATTTACCGTTATGACGGCCGACAACCGTCTCTATAATGCCATCAGCGACATGTGAATGTGAGCGCCTGCGGTGAAACGGTAGATCGGAACTCAAACGGAAAAATGGGTTTTCCTGTTGGTGACGTAGACAAGGAGGACAAGATTGGTCAGTATGTGCTGTCTCTGGATCGTCAAACTTCATCCAGTCACAAGATACGATAATGGCGTACACTAACAGCTATTACGAAAGGCAATGGATCAAGTTCTATCAACACCACCAGTACTTTTCAGGGTGTGTGACGTAAGAATGGAAATTCCGGTTTTTCCCTCGAGTTTTCAATCGCATTCGGCAATCTCCGAAAACATGAACCTTGCTTGGGACATACGCTGGCCCGACTGTGATACTAATGAAAAGAGGTTCGCCTTTAGACTATAATTTGGGTAAATACTTGAACCCACAACATGTGTTTCTGACGGGTTAGGACCCCTTTAATTAGGCTGTGGTATCTCTACCGCTTTGCTATCAAGGATCCGCTACAGGCGCTCAACTTTAGTAATCCTATCCTATCCCGTAACTCCATAGTCGTTGGGGCACCACAGATGATCGTTTAACCAGCGTACTCCATCTTTCTCTGTCCTCTGCAACCCTCAGGCTTCGCTCAATGTCAAGCCAATCCATTCTCGAATGTAGTCCTCCCACCTCTTTTTCTGTCTCTCTCTTCTTCTTCATGCCTGCACTGTGCCTTGCAGATCGTCTTTGCCAGGCCTGATGATCTGGTGACGTGGCCACATCATCGGAAATTCCGTTTCTTCACCACTGTGAGCATGTCATCGTGATATCCAATGGCTTGTGTGATGGTCTGTCGGACTTCGTTGTTGGTGATGTGCTGGGTATAGGAAATGCCCAGAAGTCTTCTGCAGCACCTCATCTCCATGCTTTGTATTCTTCGTTGTATGTCTGCTGTGAGGGTCCATGTTTCGCAAGCGTATATGAAGATGAAGATGACAAGGGAGCGCAGCAACCTTACCTTGGAGTGTAGACTGATGGTCTTGTTTTCAAAATGGCTTCAACCTTGTCAGGGCAGCAGCTGTTTGTGCGATGCTGGAAAAGACTTCCTGTCGGGCCCATTGTCTGATACAATGGCTCCTAAACATTTGAAGCTATGCATTGTGTTGAGGGATTGGTCTTGGACTTTGATGTCCGTGTTGATGCCATTGGTGTTTTTGGTCATCATTTTTGTCTTCTCTGCACTATTCCAAAGGCTCTGGAGGTGGTGTCAAACCTCTGTACCGGCTGTTCAAGTTCTTGTTCCTCTCCAGCCAATCCATCAATATCATCCACAAAACGGAGGTTAGAGATTGCTCTACTCCCTATGCTGACTGTGCTTTCGTGATCTGCAAGGGCATCTCAAATTATGCGTTGCAGGGATAATGCCCCTGTACTTTATACTCCACACTCTCTATAGATAGATAGATAGATAGATAGATAGATAGATAGATAGATAGACAGACAGACAGACAGACAGACAGACAGACAGACAGACAGACAGACAGACAGACAGACAGACAGACAGACAGACAGACAGACAGACAGACAGACAGACAGACAGACAGACAGACAGACAGACAGACAGACAGACAGACAGACAGACAGACAGACAGACAGACAGATAGATAGATAGATAGATAGATAGATAGATAGATAGATAGATAGATAGATAGATAGATAGATAGATAGATAGATAGATAGATAGATAGATAGATAGATAGATAGATAGATAGATAGATAGATATCACTTCGCCAACTGCATGGTGCTGGCATAACGTGGCCTAAAGGAAAGAAAGAACTCAATAAGTAAATTATGACGATTGTAAAAGCTAACTATGACGATTGTAAAAGCTAACACGATGGCAGTCTACTCGGATATAGTTCCAGACACTCACACGGATACTAAAAATCAGCATTTTCAAAAGTCAGCCAGTTTTTGTTTTGTTTTGTTGAGATATTGAACAAAAACCTGTTTAACAAAGAATTGACTCCAACGATCATGACCCTGGAGATAAAGCAAATACAATGACACCGGAAGCTGATCACTAACCCAGGTATAGTGTACTTATAGTTTGAACAAAATCCGTTCATTGCTTCTTGAAATATAAAGTGTAAGGTGCAACAGATTTGATCTGGAAATACAAAATTCTGTTAAGTCATCTTATGTTCGAGTGTATAATCTCCACATTTCCCCATTTCAAGTGAATTCAAAGGTCGGCGTGATGATTTTGCCGTCACTTGTTGTATTAGTACCATTCGCAGCTGAGACGTTTCAATAGTCACAGGTTATCCTAAGTATGTAGTGACGTTTGAGAGCTAGAGTCAGACACCAGGATCCTAGTCCATCCTTTCTCATTTGACAGGGCTTGCGTGCATCAGCGCGACTTCAGACCAGGCCAGCATATCGTGGACAATATCGCGCGCTGCGTGGAACGCAGCGACCGCCTGCTGATGGTGTTGTCGCCCCACTTCGCACGCAGTCCGTGGTGCCAGTTCGAGCTGCGCTACTGCCAAACCGTCGCCATGGACCGTGATGACGTAATGGTGCTAGTGACGCTGGACGAGTGCGAGTCACGTGACATGTCTAGCGCCATGTTAGCCTTGCTGAAGACGACGACTTACATTGAGTGGGCGCCAGAACCGCCCTCTGTCCTGCACTCCTTCTGGGGGCGACTGCGACTGGCACTCATTGACGTCATTGACTTGAAAACGTCACAATAACTGGTATAGTTTGGACTCTATCTTGAATTATCTGAATTATGTGAACAGGACTTCAATGAGCACTGCAACAATTTCATGAACAGCATTCATTTGCTGATATGAATGAGGACAACAAGTTACTTTATGTATCAGATATCAAAAGAACTTGAGCAAAGACGTTAACATTAGGTCTTTCCTCGCACATATCTTATTTTCCCCTGTGGGGGTGCCGTGGGTTTCTTTATAAATATTAACCCCACTTTCTAGACATTTAGTGCTTTAAATTCCCACTGTCGCTGTCTTTCTCCTTCATTGTTCTTATTCCTGCTCTGTTCTATCAATCTGCTATCTTCTTCGCTAGACAATTTTTTTCTTGAAACTCTCCCATAACTCCTTGTTTGTGTATCCTGTTTGGGTCAGCTTGGGGATATTGGACGCTTTCTGCCAAATGGTCACTAGGACTTTCTATGGCATTATCATTTAGCAATGTAGGCATTGTATATGAGTTTTGTTAATATTTTATAATACTGTTTATATTCAATTTAGTTGTTGTTTTTTTACACGGGGGTTCGATAAATTAGAGTAGTCTACGGCTTCAGTGTCCCCTGAATTGTAAAGTGATTGGCTGGTGGAGTGCATCCAGTGTTACCATTAATGTTGTTTCAGCAAATATTTTATGCGAATCAAGGGTGAGCCCTCTTTCAACCAAGTTGTGGTCCTGATTCGGCTCTTTGCAGTCCGCTGGACACTATAAACAATGACTAACTAACTAACTAACTTCTCTTATTTTGTACCCATTCACACTTTGCCGTCAGAAACACCACTTTGCGTCGTCTCAGTACTGAGCTTAAAATAGTGTAATCTGGGAGCACAGTCAACTCGGTGGTATACAAAGTGTACTGGAGTGTCAGGCAATAACATTGCAACATGCCCAAGCAGTGGTTCAAAGCCCACTGTCCCGTTAACCCGGAGGTCGTAGGGGTACCACAGATGATCGTTTAATCAGCATACTCCATCTTTCTCTGTCTTTAGCAGCCCTGATGGCTTCGCTCCGTGTCAAACCAGTCCATTCTCGAATGTTGTCATCCCACCTCTTTTTCGGTCTCCCTCTTCTTCTACCTCATTGCACTGTGCCTTGCCAAATGGTCTTTACAAGGCCTGATGATCTTGTGATGTGGCCATACCATCGGAGTTTCCGTTTCTTCACCACTGTAAGCAGGTCATCGTGTTGTCCAATGGCTTGTGTGATGGTCTGTCGGACTTCGTCGTTAGTGATGTGTTGGGTATAGGAAATGCCCAGAAGTCTCCTGTAGCACCTCATCTCCATGCTTTGTATTCTTCGTTGGAGATCTGCTGTGAGGGTCCATGCTTCGCAAGCATGTAGGAAGATGGAGATAACAAGGGAGCGCAGCAGTCTTACTTTGGAATGTAGACTGATGGTCCTGTCTTTCCAAATGGGCTTCAACCTTGTCAGGGCAGCAGTTGTTTGTGCGATCCTGGAGAGGACTTCCTGTCGAGACCCATTGTCTGATACAATGGCTCCTAAATATTTGAAGCTATGCATTGTGTTGAGGGATTGGCCTTGGACTTTGATGTCCGTGTTGATGCCATTGGTGTTGTTGGTCATCATTTTGGTCTTCTCTGCACTCATTTCCAATCCATAAGCTCTGGAGGTGGTGTCAAGCCTCTGTACCAGCTGTTCAAGTTCTTGTTCCTCTCCAGCCAATCCATCAATGTCATCCGCAAAACGAAGATTGGAGATTGCTCTACCCCCTATGCTGACTGTGCCTTCGTGATCTGCAAGAGCATCTGACATGATGCGCTCTAGGAAGATGTTGAAGAGTGTTGGAGAGAGTAGGCATCCTTGACGCACACCGATTGTTGTTCTGAACCAGTTCCCGATGACGCTGTTATGGAGGACTGCACTGGTAGCCTTGTCATACAGGCTTTTGATGACCTCAAAAATGTTAGGGCAGATGTTGTACACTTTCATTGTTGCCCATAGAGCTGCATGCCAGACTCGGTCAAACGCCTTCTTGAAGTCTATGAACACATTATATATATGTTGTTGGTGCTGTAGGTATTTCTCACGGATTATTCTGAAGTTGAAAATCTGTTCAGTGGTACTTCGCCCTGCCCTTAATCCTGCTTGTTCTTCAGCTATGATTTGTTCAGCTTGGGGTTTCAACCTGTTGAGTATTATTTTCAGGAGGACCTTGCTGGGATGGCTTATATCCGAATCAGAACCACAAAATCAAGACCACAACTTCGCTGAAAGAGGACTCTCCCCTGACCTGCATAACATTACATTACATTACATTACAATACATTACATGGTTATTGCTTCAGGTTTAGCGGACTCTTCCGAGCCAAATCAGGACCAGAGAAGTGAAAGAGGACTCACCCCTGATCCGCATAAAAAAAGATCTGCCGAAACAACCCTAGTGGTAACACTGAAGGCAATCTACCAGCCGGTCACTTTACAATAAAGACATCCCACGCAGGGGACGCTGAGGCTATACTCTAATTTATCGAACCCCCGTTTACAAAAACAAAATAGAATACAAACATTCATTATACAATGTCAACAAAACACATACATATAAACTGCCTACATTGCTAAATAATAACACCATAGAAAGCCCCAGTGACCATTTGGCAGAAAGCGTCCAATATTCCCAGGCTGATCCAATTTATCGAACCCCCGTTTACAAAAACAAAATAGAATACAAACATCATTATACATTATCAACAAAACACATACATATAAAATGCCTACATTGCCAAATAATAACATCTCTTCAGATATCTCAGTTTTATAATGTGTTTTAAAACACACACACACCCACACACACACACATACACACACCAGCACACACACCCACACACACACACATACACACACCAGCACACACACCCACACACACACACACACACAAGTAAAATTCGGAGGGACGGGGCGACCAACAATCGGACTGCTACTGAAAAATGGCCCGTGGTGTGAGGTATCAATATAAGCCTACCCAAACTCAACAAAATCGCTTTAGCCGTTCTTGAGATATTGAGCAACACGTGTTTAGCAACAAAATGAACCCCAGTGCACCTTGACATTAAATTTTGTAGTAGAGCAAATCTGATGGCATGTTTCAGTATAAATAGTATCCCCACTTTCTGGAAATTTAGTGCTTTAAATTCCCACTGTCGCTGTCTTTCTCCTTTGTTCTTTCTCATTCCTACTCTGTTCTATCAACCTACTATACTATCTTCTTCTTCGGCAGACCAGTCACCTACCTTTTTTCTTGAAAACTCTTCGGGAACAAAACTCTTCATTTGTGTGTGAGGTCTGTTGGATCAGCTTTGGGAATATTGGACACTTTCTGCCAGGTGGTCACTGGGGCTTCCTATGATGTAATTATTTGGCGATGTAGGCCTTTTATATGTATGTTTGTTGATATTTTATAATGATGTTTGTATTCTATTTTGTTTTTATAAACGGGGGGTTCGATAAATTAGAGTATAGCCTCAGCGTCCCCTGCGTGGGATGTCTTTATTGTAAAGTGACTGGCTGGTGGAGTGCATTCAGTGTTACCACTAAGGTTGCTTCGGCAGATCTTTTATGCGGATCAGGGGTGAGTCCTCTTTCAGCGAAGTTGTGGTCTTGATTTTATGGTCCTGATTTGGCTCGGTAGAGTCCGCTGGAACTAAAACAATAACCATGTAATGTAATGTAAGGTAAGGTAATGTTACAATGAAGTTGGTCAAAATCCGTTTAGCGGTTCCTGAGATTTGGCTTCCAACAGACCGAAGGACTGACAGACTGATCAACTGACCGAAGGACTGACAGACTGATCAACTGACCGAAGGACTGACAGACTGATCAACTGACCGATAGACAAATCGATAAGCTTGCTCGGCTCGTTCTTATTGCCGATTATATTAAAGTATGTCTATGGGAGGCGAGATATAGCAAACGCGCGCGCATTTGCGCTCGCATTTGCGAGCGCATTTGCGCAAATG
Organism: Oncomelania hupensis; assembly: GCA_036898135.1. Taxonomy (NCBI): domain Eukaryota; kingdom Metazoa; phylum Mollusca; class Gastropoda; order Littorinimorpha; family Pomatiopsidae; genus Oncomelania; species Oncomelania hupensis. Next base: position 64,233,456 of record CM072518.1, read on the forward strand.
CGAGCGCAGATACGTGCGCAAATGCGCGCGCATTTGCGTATTTGCGCGCGCGGTTGCTACGCCCGTTGCTATGAGGGTTTTGCTGAACACTGTCAACGGAAAGGAACTGAAAATGAACACAGGTTTGTTTTGTAGATCTCCGACCTAGATATTTTGTATTTATCCGCATTAATTTGATGTTAAATATTTACGTAGAATACAATTTAAATAACTGTCTCAATATGTTTAAAGATAGCTTTTATTTACAAATATTATTAAAGTATTAGTAATTAAAATCCAAAGATTAAAGAAGGAAAAAAATAGATCTAGCGTACATTTTGTAGTGGTTGGGCGCGGCTTTGTCACTGAGTAGCCTATAATAATATCATATGTGAGTTTATAGATTGATTGTATGTAGCTAAGAAAAGTAGTTCTTAATTGTCCTTAATGTTATGATAAGTTTATTTCATGAATGATATTCAGTTTAGTAGTGCTAGTTTTCACTAATTATTGCAAATATTATTAATAATAAATGCAAGAAATATTTAATTTGTGCACGTCTCAAATTCTTTCACAGACACATTCTTTTCCGGGTATAATTTTTCCGTGTATGGAGCGGAATATAGCAAATGCGAGCGCACTTGCGAGCGCATTTGCGCGAGGTGCGCGCATTTGCGAGCGCAAATGCGCGCGCGTTTGCTATATCTCGCCTCCCATATATGTCCATATGAGCCCGGAAATTCAAAAAAAAAAAAAGGGGGTGGGGGGGGGGGGAAAGAAACAAAAATACTTTGGTAAATTATTGAAAACTAAAATTGATTTTCGGTTTGTCTGTGTATGGTTTTGTATTTCTTGGGTTGTTATTCTGTTCAAGTTTCAAAGACTATCAATAATTAAGATGTGCCACTACTGCAAGGCTTAGCGAAGTTCCTTCACAAATAGAAACATCACTTAATGTCTTATTTTCTGTCTGCAGATAACAGAGGGATTGTGTTTTTGTTGTTTTGTTGTTGTTTTTAATATTTCTATTTATTTATTTATTTATTTATTTATTTATTGCGCTTGCTTCTTTGTTTGGTTTTTAAAAATGTTTTTTTTGTTTTGTTTGGTGTGAGTGCGTGTGGGGGGGAGTGTGTGAGGGTGTGTGTGAGGGTACCCACAAAAGCGCACAAATGGGTAGCAGACCTTGTCTTTCTTAGTAACAAATGGGTTCATTTGCTTGGAACCCACTTTTTTCCAGGACCCCACTTTTTTCTAAGTGCGCGGGAGTGCTCTTTTAGTGCAAGGGAGTGCAGTTGTAGTGCATGAGAGTGTTTTAAGTACAGAGGAGTGCACTATCCGGGACGGAGAAAATACAGTCCATTTTCGGAGAAATTTTGAAGAAAATTCGACCTATTTCGTCGCCTATAGGAGACGAACTAGGTCAACTTTTTAGACGGAAAGAGCCAATTTTGACTTAGATTCTTACATTTCTAGAAGAAATTTGCGTTCTTTCCGTCAAAAAATCACTTTCCGATTCCTACATTCTTAAATAAACCCATTTATGATGAATTGCAAGTATGTGGGTGTGTGTGTGTGGGTGTGTGTGTGTGTGTGTGTGTGTGTGTGTGTGTGTGGGTGTGTGTGTGTGTGTGTAAATGTGTGTTACGATTGAAGCGCGCACGGTAATGATCAATATTGTATTTAAGCACAAAGCGCCCAATGATAGCTTTTATGTACACTTCACTTAGTTCTATGCTGGTGCTAGAAAATCTTTTCCCAATGTTTTGTTTCCGTCAGTCGATATTGCTGTAACAATAGTGATAACGTTTTGTTTAAACTGACCGAAGATCCCAGATATTTCTAGTAATAAATGATCACATTTTCGAAGTCTGTAGAACAATCTATGACGTATTTCCGGTGACGTGTTTTATTTTGAAAGTGTTGATTGCGTCATTAAGGAACTGTCTGTAATTTTGGATAGTGTTGATAGTCAATATACAGTACTATAAGAAGCGCTTTCTGCGTGCCTGGATGATGTTTTTGTTTGTTTGTTTGTTTTCTGAAAGAGATTTTGATTGCAGTTGTTGAATTCTGTTTGTGTATTTCGCTGAATAAAGCTAGAAAACGTTATAACTGAGACTCCTACCTTGCTACTGAATGAACGAACTGCGTGGATAACGATTTCGAGTTACACAAGATTCAAGCATCGGGCTGAATCGACCTTTGCTGTGAAACAGTTTGATTTTTACTTATCTAGTTGTTAGTTAGAAAATCTCTCTCTCTCTCTCTCTCTCTCTCTCTCTCTCTCTCTCTCTCTCTCTCTCTCTCTCTCTCTCTCTCTCTCTCTCTCTCTCTCTCTCTCTCTCTCTCTCTCTCTCTTTCTCTCTCAACTAAATAGCACACAATATCAATTGAGGGAATTAAGTTGTAAAACAATAATAAAGCAAATATATTTACCGGGAGTCATTGAGAGGGCTGTCATTGATGAACTGACATAACATTCTTCTTCTTCTTCTTCTACTTCTTCTACTTCTTTTTCTTCTTCGTCTAATTTTCTAAGTTTGCACTGTTGTTGTTTTGTCGATTCTAGTTCTGCCAAGCTGCATAGTTATTTCGAGCCAAGATATATCCGTCGCTGTCTCTTTGTTTTCATGTTGGGGGTCGAGTAGTAATGTCATTGAAAATATCTTTGGCAGCATTAAATGTTTTGCAGTTCAAGAACACATACACAACACAAAATAATATCTTTTTTGATTAAAAAGGTGGAAATATACCTTTATTTCAATTCACACTTCATCTCCTAACTTCATGCAGCATGCAGCAACTTACAGGTTGTTTCAAAAAATTACTTGAGAAAACATTAACCAATTAACGGAATCCGCGATTGCAAAAAGAAAGTAGATCCCCGAGAGCTTAGCGGTAGCAGTAGTAGCCTACAGCCCATGTATTATAGATAGCATAGGTGTAGCAGTAGTAGCCTACAGCCCATGTATCATAGACAGCATAGCTGTAGCAGTAGTAGCCTACAGCCCATTTATCACAGGTAGAAGTTAGCAGTAGTAGCGTACAACCCATGCATCATAGACAGAAGGTAGCAGTAGTAGCCTACAGCCCATGTATCATAGGTAGAAGTTAGCAGTAGTAGCGTACAACCCATGTATCATAGACAGAAGGCAGCAGTAGTAGCCTACAGCCCATGTATCATAGACAGAAGGTAGCATATAGTAGCCTACAACCCATGTATCATAGAAGGTAGTAGCAGTAGTAGCCTACAGCCCATGTATTATAGAAGGTGTAGCAGTAGTAGCCTACAGCCCATGTATTATAGAAGGTGTAGCAGTAGTAACCTACAGCCCATGTATTATAGAAGGTGTAGCAGTAGTAACCTACAGCCCATGTATCATAGTAGTAGCGTACAGCCCATGTATTATAGAAGGTGTAGCAGTAGTAACCTACAGCCCATGTATCATAGTAGTAGCGTACAGCCCATGTATTATAGAAGGTGTAGCAGTAGTAACCTACAGCCCATGTATCATAGTAGTAGCCTACAGCCCATGTATTATAGAAGGTGTAGCAGTAGTAGCCTACAGCCCATGTATTATAGAAGGTGTAGCAGTAGTAACCTACAGCCCATGTATTATAGAAGGTGTAGCAGTAGTAGCCTACAGCCCATGTATTATAGAAGGTGTAGCAGTAGTAGCCTACAGCCCATGTATTATAGAAGGTGTAGCAGTAGTAGCCTACAGCCCATGTATTATAGAAGGTGTAGCAGTAGTAGCCTACAGCCCATGTATTATAGAAGGTGTAGCAGTAGTAGCCTACAGCCCATGTATTATAGAAGGTGTAGCAGTAGTAGCCTACAGCCCATGTATTATAGAAGGTGTAGCAGTAGTAACCTACAGCCCATGTATTATAGTAGGTGTAGCAGTAGTAACCTACAGCCCATGTATCATAGTAGTAGCGTACAGCCCATGTATCATAGTAGTAGCGTACAGCCCATGTATCATAGTAGTAGCCTACAGCCCATGTATCATAGTAGTAGCCTACAGCCCATGTATCATAGTAGTAGCCTACGGCCCATGTATCATAGTAGTAGCCTACAGCCCATGTATCATAGTAGTAGCCTACAGCCCATGTATCATAGTAGTAGCCTACAGCCCATGTATCATAGTAGTAGCCTACAGCCCATGTATCATAGTAGTAGCCTACATCCCATGTATCATAGTAGTGGCCTACGGCCCATGTATCATAGTAGTAGCCTACAGCCCATGTATCATAGTAGTAGCCTACAGCCCATGTATCATAGCAGTGGCCTACGGCCCATGTATCATAGTAGTAGCCTACAGCCCATGTATCATAGTAGTAGCCTACAGCCCATGTATCATAGTAGTAGCCTACAGCCCATGTATCATAGTAGTAGCCTACAGCCCATGTATCATAGTAGTAGCCTACAGCCCATGTATCATAGTAGTAGCCTACAGCCCATGTATCATAGTAGTAGCCTACAGCCCATGTATCATAGTAGTAGCCTACAGCCCATGTATCATAGTAGTAGCCTACAGCCCATGTATCATAGATAGAAGGTAGTAGCAGTAGTAGCCTACAGCCCATGTATCATAGAAGGTGTAGCAGTAGTAGCCTACAGCCCATGTATCATAGTAGTAGCCTACAGCCCATGTATCATAGATAGAAGGTAGTAACAGTAGTAGCCTACAGCCCATGTATCATAGATAGAAGGTAGTAACAGTAGTAGCCTACAGCCCATGTATCATAGATAGAAGGTGTAGCAGTAGTAGCCTACAGCCCATGTATCATAGATAGAAGGTAGTAGCAGTAGTAGCCTACAGCCCATGTATCATAGTAGTAGCCTACAGCCCATGTATCATAGATAGAAGGTAGTAGCAGTAGTAGCCTACAGCCCATGTATCATAGAAGGTGTAGCAGTAGTAGCCTACAGCCCATGTATCATAGTAGTAGCCTACAGCCCATGTATCATAGTAGTAGCCTACAGCCCATGTATCATAGTAGTAGCCTACAGCCCATGTATCATAGTAGTAGCCTACAGCCCATGTATCATAGTAGTAGCCTACAGCCCATGTATCATAGTAGTAGCCTACAGCCCATGTATCATAGTAGTAGCCTACAGCCCATGTATCATAGTAGTAGCCTACAGCCCATGTATCATAGTAGTAGCCTACAGCCCATGTATCATAGTAGTAGCCTACAGCCCATGTATCATAGTAGTAGCCTACAGCCCATGTATCATAGTAGTAGCCTACAGCCCATGTATCATAGTAGTAGCCTACAGCCCATGTATCATAGTAGTAGCCTACAGCCCATGTATCATAGTAGTAGCCTACAGCCCATGTATCATAGTAGTAGCCTACAGCCCATGTATCATAGTAGTAGCCTACAGCCCATGTATCATAGTAGTAGCCTACAGCCCATGTATCATAGTAGTAGCCTACAGCCCATGTATCATAGTAGTAGCCTACAGCCCATGTATCATAGATAGAAGGGTGGGATTAGATTGCATCTTTGACGACACCACTCGGCCTCTCAAAGGATTTACTCTCAAACCGCAGACCTATAATTTCTATAATATCTTCATTTACAAATATGCAGTCCTATAACTGGAAAGGCATTGATATAGGCCTATTTTATTACATGCGGAACTTTTCGCCTATTATAGGCCTCTATCATTTTGATTGAAGGGAAGATTGCATGTTGCTTCTTACGCGGTTTGACATTTAACCGGTTGAGCGGCCGGTTCGTTTCGCCAACGACGCAGTGTGCTCCCTTCCTACCTTCCTATTTATAATACAAATGGCTGTGTATTATCTACCTCTGCGCGATCGAGGATCCACTTTCTTGTTGCCATCGTATACGATCTAACAAGTTTTTAAAAATCTATTTTGGTCAAGCAAGCAAGAAAAATGACAAGTTTACGGCGGCGCTGACATTATGTTTTACCACTGGCTGTCTCGGAAAATGTGAAAGGTCTTGTTTCTAATAATAATAATAAGGGTTTTTATATAGCACTTGTTCCTAATGACATCAGTTCGAAAGTTAATTGTAGATTATAGTCACACGACACCAGAGCGGATAGGCGATTACTGGTCAGTCACATTATTTAGACCCCAGAGAACCAGTTGATGGTAATGGGAAAATAATTTGGTCACACGTTGTCAAATCCGGGATTCAAACCAGGGACCTTTTACTAAATGCGCTATCGGCCCCAGTTAAAAGCGCAGTTCTCCGGCATTTATATTTAACGCTAACATCGAACTACATAGGAAAAGAAGTGAAACAAAAAAAAAGGACACTAATAAATTACGCAAAGACATAATACAAACATGAAAAAGAATATTTACAAGTAAAACATAAAAGACAAGGGAGGGAGGGGAGGAGAAGAGCAGCTAAGGAGTGAGGGGGCTGGGGGCGTGCGGTGTGACGGTGGTGGTTTCAATCAGAAAAGATGGAATTATGGTGGTGATGGGAGACGAGATCAGACAGAAGAGATGGGTTTTTAAGTTGGACTTGAAAGTGGCTGTGTTCGGCGAGCTGCGAAGAGAGAGGAAGAGAGTTCCAAGTTGAAGGACCAAGCACTGAGAAAGATCGACAGCCTGCAGAGGAGAGTTTGTAACGGGGTATTTGTTGCATGAGGGTGTTAGAGAAAGAACTAAGATTTCTAGATGGCTTGTAGAAATGAATGTTCTGGATGAGGTAGGAAGGGGCTAATCCATTGACGCACTTGTAACAGAAAGTACAGAATTTTTTTAGGTGGTAATCCTCTGAGATACATATCAACCAAACAAGCAGCTGAGTTCGGAACACGTTGGAACAGATCAACAGAAGAGGAAGGAAGTCCAGCCAGAAGAGAGTTACAGTAGTCGAAGCGTGACAGAGCAAGAGAAGAAATGAGTTTGGCTGTAGCGTCAGTGGGCAGATGCTTGCGGACAAGGCCTATTCTACGGAGCTGAAAGTTGCATGTTTGACAGGTTTTGCGGATGAATTCCGACATGGAGAGGGTGTTGTCAAGGATGACACCAAAGTTTTTGACAGAGGAAGACATAGGAAGGGTGGTCTAGCCAAGAGTGGCAGTGTCTACAGAGGAAGAAGACAGGTTGTGTTTGGTACCTGTGAGCATACCTTCAGTTTTGTTAGCATTGAGCTGCAGCTTGTTGCCAATCATCCAGTTAGAAATGTTTTCAAAGTGTGTAATCCGTCTGCGTTGAGATGGTGAAAAGTGTCCATGGTTTGGGATGATCTGAGACGGAGGAGGTTTGTAAAGGGTCAATAGAACGAGCCTAGAACTGACCCTTGCGGGACACAGAAGACAAGTTTCTGTAATTTCTACAAAGTAAATACTAAAAATTAACAAAAAGATGCAAGCTATTCAAATGTATTTTCAGACCCTCACACGCACATAGTTAAAAATCCGCGATTCCCCCCCCCCCCCCCCCCCCCCCCCAAAGTATTAAATTTAGTGGCGAGGTCGTCACTCGGTTTTCTCATTTAAAAAAAAAGGAAAAACAAAAGCATGGAATGTTAGTCCGCTATCTGAACTACCAGCAAGCAACAAAACAAACAAACAAACAAACAAACAAACAAACAAACAAACAAACAAACAAACAAACAAACAATCAAACTTGGTTCAGACAATGTTAAGATAAAACGTAATACGTTTGCACAATATAATTGACATCAAATACCTCGACCTTTGTAGAAAAGAGTAAAGCAGTTGTCAGGAAACAAAACCACATTTTTTTTAAAGTGAAACTGTACGCTACTACTACTAACAGGTAAACTGGAGAACGGTAGAACCTGAGCAGTCAGGTCTGCCAGGCAAGGCATTTAAAATGGCATGACTACATCGACATTTGACATTTATCTGTGTTTTTGTTTGTGTTTTTTTGTTTTCGGAAATGCTAGAGGGGAAAATAGGCTAACTGAGGCATTTACTGGGAAAGCTGTGAGGTCTACATTGTCAACATAGTAGTAGTAGTAGTAGTAGTAGTAGTAGTAGTAGTAGTAGTAGTAGTAGTAGTAGTGGTAGTAGTAGTAGTAGTAGTAGTAGTAGTAGTAGTAGTAGTAGTAGTAGTAGTAGTAGTAGTAGTAGTAGAAGAAGAAGAAAAAAACTGAAAGTCTGCTTCCTTTGTTCTACGCACGCTGTCATGTAGCTGAAAGTAGGTTGTAAGAACTGTCACCGTCATCATGCTGCCGCGATACACTTGCACAGCGAGACATTGCTCAACATTGCGCAAGACTGCAAGGTCGCCTGAACGCCGAGTCAGGCCTGGGACGGCGGAGGTAAGGGAGATAACTTATTACGCTGATTTGTATGAGTTCTAAGCTATAAAGCTCTGTAACTATTGTTTTTGGCTTTGTCCGTCCAGCGTCTGGCGTCCGTCCGTCCGTCGTCCGTCCAAAGGTGACATTTAGCGCACTCTTGTCTGAATTTAATGGACGGACTTCTTTAGTTAAGAAATTGTGAACCCTACCAGGTGAAAAAAAAAATGCAAATAGGGTGACGTCGTCATGGTGACGTAATAATTTGTTTTGGTTTTTTTCTAATCCTATTTTCTCCCAAACTACTGGAGGGATTTGGTTCAAATTTGGTTTGTACATAGACTTTACTTGGGTCTGCAAGGAAAAACCAAACGTTTGCAAATCAATTAAAGTAATCATAGTGATTTAATTTTTTTTTAAAGAAAATGTTGTTAAAAAAAAATCTGTTAACACTTCGTATGTAATTAGAGTGTACAGATGCCTTGTGCCTAAAACAAAAATTTTGTATTTGAGTGACCTCATCGTGTGATGTCATCATGGTAACGTCATAATTTGTTCTTTTCTAATCTTATTTTCTCCAAAACTACTGGTGGGATTTGGTTCAAGTTTGGTATTTACTTAGACTTTACCTATGCCTCCATACTTAAATGCAAAATTATGCAAATCACGCCGACGTTACCGTTTTAATTTTGTTTTAATTTTCCTGTAAACTTTGTATGTAACAGGGTGTTGAAACTTATGTATATCGAGTGACGTCATCGTGGTGACGTCATAGTGTTATTTCCATTTTTAGTTTTTTTGTTTTGTTTTGTATTTGTTTTTATACTACTACTACTACTACTACTACTACTACTACTACTACTACTACTACTACTACTACTACTACTACTACTACTACTAATAATAATAATAATAATATTAATAACATTAATAATAATAAGATGATGATGATGATGATGATGATGATGATGATGATGATGATGATGATGATGATGATGATGATGATGACGATGATGATGATGACCCCTTAGAATGCAAGCACTCACAAGCCACTAAACCAACGCAGTGTGCGTGACATTCGGATGAGAGTATAAACCGAGGTCTAGTCTGCGCAGGCACGCATTTTTTCGCAAAGACTTTAAAGATCATGACGCTCGTGTCTTAGACGGTTACACAAATACATCCAGCACGCGCTAGGTCCCTTCTTCATCAGTCGTCAGGGCGTCAGACGATGCGTCCAAAGGTTGCAATGGGCGCCTCGGGCGGTTTGAGCTAGATTCTGTATCGACCAGACCCTTACATTACATTACATGGTTATTGCTTTGGGTCCAGCAGACTCTTTCGAGCCAAATCAGGACCAGAGAAGTGAAAGAGGACTCACCCCTGATCCGCATAAAAGATCTGCTGAAACAACCCTAGTGGTAACACTGAAAGCAATCCACCAGCAGGTCACTTTACAATACAGACATCCCACGCAGGGGACGCTGAGGCTATACTCAAATTTATCGAACTCCCGTTTACAAAAACAAAATAGAATACAAACATCATTATACAATATCAACAAAACACATACATATAAAATGCCTACATTCCTAAATAATAACACCATAGAAAGCCCCAGTGACCATTTGGCAGAAAGCGTCCAATATTCCCAAGCTGATCCAACAGATCTCATACACAAATGAAGAGTATTGTCCCGGAAGAGTTTTCCAGAAAAAAGGTAGGTGACTGGTCTAGCGAAGAAGAAGATAGTATAGTAGATTGATAGAACAGAGTAGGAATGAGAAAGAACAAAAGAGAAAGACAGCGACAGTGGGAATTTAAAGCACTAAATTTCCAGAAAGTGGGGATACTATTTATACTGAAACCCCCGGCCCCCCCCCCCCCCCCACGGGGGAGACCAGACCTTTGAGCAGCTCTTGAGCTGGAAAAGCGCTATATAAAAGTGATTAAATAAATAAATAAATAAAATGCCTTGCTTTGGACTAGACTAGGCAATAGGAGCCAAACAATGATGTGCCTGTAGCCTGAAGTGACGCATAAGCTTTAAAGACTGTATCGTGGGCCGCTTTCTTTACTTGCGTCGTGACGTTATCAGAGAGCCCAAAGTCTTTTCCAGCTTGCTTACCCGCTCATCGGTAAGCTTTCCTCAATGATGTGGATTTATAAACTCTCCCGTGATTATGCTATCTAGCGTAGACGCTGGGAACAAATGACCTCATGCTCACTTTGCTTCAATCGAACTCAAAGAGCGGCGATCTAAAAAGATCGGTATTATAATGGCTGTCAAGTTGCACGGGAAAGCATAAAATACAAAATAAAATAGGATCGGCAATTTTAAGAAAAAAAAATTCAACAGTTAGCTACATGATACAGTCAAGATCCAGCCCAGGTAAGTTCTTGCTGCAATCTGGCGTATTATGAAGCTCCAGAAACCAATGAGCTATTTACCAGAATGGGTTCTAATTCTGGATGAATAAAAAAAACACAAACAAACATGTGTTTTATTGGCCAGCTAGCAACCGTCCTATGTTGCGCTAAATATGTACACAATCAATGCCAGCCATAACACACCCTGTGACCTTGACTGCAGGTTATTTGTGAAGAAGAATTAAAATACACACACGTGAAAATTGACACCTTGAGTGTTGCTTCACATTTCACGTTTACAGCGAGTGTAAAGACAACGGGGTTCTAGCCGCCTGACGAGTCAGGATACCTACATAACTGGTTACCATCATAATCATTTAAAAGGATGATGATGATGATGTTGATGATAGTGGTGATGATGACGATGTTGATGATGGTGCTGGTGGTTGATGATGATGGTGATGATGATGTTGATGGTGATGATGATAATGATGTTGATGATGGTGTGGTGGTTGATGAGGATGTTGATGATGGTGGTGGTTGATGATGTTGACGATGATGATGCTGATGATAATGATGGTGGTGGTGGTGGTGGTGGTGGTGGTCATGATCATCATCATCATGATCATCATCGTCATCATCATCGTTCTTCTTCTTCTTGTTAGTAGTAGTAGTAGTAGTAGTAGTAGTAGTAGTAGTAGTAGCAGTAGTAGTAGTAGTAGTAGTAGTTATACAGCGTGCATATGTCACGGTAGATGGCGTTTCATGGCAAGAAAAGTTCCACAAATCCCAGCGTGTCCTTTTATCGGAAAACGGTTTTAGCTTTGAATGCCTAGTCAGCTGTAAATGACAATTAATTAACGTATTTAAAAATCAAACATGTAATAATCGGCAAGAAATAACACACACAAAAACGCAAAATCTATTTAGATATTCTATCCTGACGTATTTAGGAAGGAATTATATATGAGAGAGAGAGAGAGAGAGAGAGAGAGAGAGAGAGAGAGAGAGAGAGAGAGACAGACAGACAGACAGACAGACAGACAAAGACACGGACAGACAACGAGAGAAATAGACACACACAAAGACAGACGCAGAGACACACATATAGAGGCAAAGACAGAGAGAGAAAC